>APFE031392984.1:115539-163917 GCA_000404065.3 Pinus taeda | reverse complement strand
CACAACTATCGTGTGTATTTTCCAGACAGTGATAAAACTATTATGCGACGGGATATAAAATTTCAGGAGGAGAAAGCCATGAAGTGTTCGCTTGAGAGGGAGCTACACTTGCATGCAGATGAGGAGCTATTAGTTCCTAAGGATGAGCTTCAAGACGTGGATCAGCCGCAGGACGAGGTTCATGGAGTGGAAGAGACCACTCATGCAGCGCCAACCATCAGAGGGCGAAAGCGCTTGACAGAAGCTGAGCGACTGGCTCAAGATGCAGAGAAAGTTGTAGGACCAGCTACAGCCCAACGCAGGCAGAGACAGTCACCTGATCGGTACACTGGATACATGGCTCTTATGAGAAAGTGTGTTGTGACTAAGCCATCCTCTTTCGAGGAAGCTGTGGAGGATCCCGCATGGGTAGATGCCATGGTGGAAGAGTATGATTAGATTGTCAGAAACAGTGCATGGGAGATTGTTCCTAGACCGGAAGGGAAATCAGTGGTAGGTTCGAGATGGATCTACAAAGAGGCGTAGATGGGATGGCACATTCATCAGTTGGATGTGAAGATTGTGTTCCTTCCTAGAGGTTGGAGGAAGGAGGATGCTACTTCAGCGAAGGTAGTGGATACCACTGGTTACCAGCAGTTGGTGGAGTCGCATGTGTGTAGGCTCAAGAGAGGCACATCAGGATATGTATTGGATGAGGTGAAGCTATGTGGCTTCATGGATGTAGATTGGGCAAGGAGCTCAAGAGGTCAAGTATATGGCAGCATTGACATCAAGTACCATCATATCAGAGATTGTGTGCAGCGGAGGATCATGTTACTTTCATACATTCCAACAGAGGATCAGGATGCTAATATTCTAATGAAGGCTCTCACCAGGAGCAAATTCGAATACCACCGAGGTAGGATAGGGGTTGCTGATAATCCATATCTTGTCGAGAGGGAGTGTTGAGATTGCAACAAGATGATGGAGCTTAGTGAAAAGAGTCGCCTTCACTAAGTGGGACCGCAGGCAAATTATGGCGCAAAGTCTATTTTTAGACATATGGATCATGTCTATGAGTTGCAGGATGTTGTTTATGGATGATTGGTCAAGTTGGAAAAAATAGATGGACTTCTATTTTTAGAAAACAGCGGTGACACTGTCAAGTCTAATTATAGAGCAGTCAAATATTATTAGCTTATAATAATATTTAGACTATAAACTTTATCTTATTCTCTTGGAGCACTTCAGTTTGAGCTGTAGATGTGGCACATGCAGCTGTCAGAAGGAAATACGTTTCCTTTGTGGGTCAGTTGAGTTGTTGCATGCATGACTTCAGTTAGAACTCAATCAGTTGAGTTTGGTGGAGTTGATTGTGGAGTTGAGTTGTGTTTAGTTTGACTTGGTTAAACTAGTTGTAATTAGTCTAACTGCAAATAGACTAATGATGAGTTGTTAAACTAATTATTAACTCATAACGCAACTAAAGAATACATTAGTTAACTCAGTTGCATGTCAATGCATGTTCAATTCAGCAGGGATAGGTGTTAGAGGATCAGATTGCTATCAGTTGTGACTATAGTTGTGCGTGAGGATTTGCACAATCAATGGGATTGAGTTATGCCAATGAGAATTGGCCAATACCAAGTGATTATAGCCTCTGCTCACGTGATTCCCAGTGTGAGTGATTCTTTTGAGGTAAATACGAGTTTTTTTCAACCATTATCATTCATTCTCTTGCAAGATTGCGCAGTGGAGGCAGGCAAGCAACGTGGGAGATTTGGAGATCAGATCTGAGCTGTATTGTGTGTAACAGGTGGAGATAGTACTGATTACTTGTGAGGAGTATTGTACTATGTATTTTTACATTTTCACAATCATTATAATATACAGATAGTGTGGGGTTTTCAGCTGTATGCTTTCCCCGGGTTACATACTGTGTTAATGTGCGCATGCGATTGATGTTTCATTGTTTTTAATGCTGCTAAATTGATGATCAACGTAGAGGAGGTTATGTGTTATGCATGTATTCCGCAATAGTGTATAATCAGGATAATCTCTGTGAATATGTGTTAAATTATTCAAAATTTCTACACTATCCATGACAGGAATTTTGTCAAACATGTCACAAACATGCAATCTACAAGTCATAACAACAAATATGAGCATAGGGGTCTCATACTTACCTGAGATTCATAAAGATACAAAAATGCCTTACCACAATAGCTGCATTATCATATATTAGGTAATATATCATTCTTATTTCATTTGCAAATCAAAACATGATGAGATCCATACATCAAGTCTGTCATAAAACATACTCATATACAAGATATAACCAACAGAAAATAAGGATATAATAGCCATAAAAACCACATATGAACAAGTATATTTACCCATAAAATACAAGAGGAAATAATCTCTTATTAACATATGCAAAATGAAACTAGGTCTAGGACTTACACGTACAACCCGACTATAAATTGGCTGACCCAGATCTTTCTTTCAGCCACTCACTCTCGTGCCATATTCCAAGCATAAATGTGGGATCTCATGAAAAATCTCAAGCCAAACCAAACCAGGGCTTCTAGAGGCAAAACCACCTCAACTCTAAACTAATGATTCCACCTCACTGTTGAAAATCAACAACCATCACAATCTTTATCTCTATCCAAGCTATCTAAGGCTCTAGAGTGTTTATTGCAACCAGGGCTTGTTGGGCGCGGGATCCCCCAAGGGAAGTTTTGGGGATTAAAGCCCAAATTTTGGTAAAAACTTGTAACTCTAATGTAAAGACTCCGCATTTTGTGGGCGCAGAGAAGGTAGCTTCTAAAAGAGTCATAGGGTTGTTTGCCCTCAATTTTGTAATGTAATGTCAGCTGTAGAGATCTACCCATGGTCCACAGACCATGGGATTGTATAAATAGAGCGAGGCTCCAAGTAGTTAAGAGATCGAAGAATAAAACGATAAGGATGAAGAGTTGAGTAATATATGAAGTGTAAATTATAGTTTTGGGTCGTAGAGTAGGAGAAGGCTCAGCAACTGAGTGCGCATAGGTCTAGTAGTCCGAAGCTGAGTGCGCGGACCCCTGCAGCTTAGTGCGCAGCGCGAGTCGAGTATGTAACTGTTGGAGCATTAATAAAGAGAAGTTTCATATCCATTATGCCTATTTATTTCTTGTTTTAAACATCTATTACAATTAATATATTGGGTATGAATGCATTTCCACTGTTTATATGATGTGCGAACATATATGACTGCGTTGATTAAGTGAATGTGAGATAGAATATCTGTTTACGCGAAGTTAACTAACATCTGTAAGAAGATAAGTAAAATTCGAGGTGTAATTTGGGGAAATAGCGTAGGCCATTTCCATAGCAGTGTGAAGGCATCTCAACCCCTGGTTAGGGCTGCGCGAAGGCGATTATAACAGATCGTGAAGGTATTGAAGGTTAGGACAGTGTGTGAAGTGACTTGCACGAAGGTAGGCATAGTTGGACTAAATCGACACCTTAGACATCTCAAGGGTGTGGAAACTTGGTTCTAGCATCCCCCCATACTGCTTCGAGTGAGACTTCAGTCCGCGCTCCGTGAGTTGATGCCGAAATGGCCAGTAGTGTAGGGATTTGTTTGGCTAAATAACTTTGAATTTGGGTAAGGCCCCATCAAGCCAACAAATGGTTCCTTTGCTAGGACTAGAATCTTCATAGAGATGTTTGATGTCATATCATTGGAATCCAACTAAGAAAGAAATTGAAGGCTGGTTGGACAGAAGAATTCACGAGTTCGTGGCGTAGGAGAATATGAATCCACAACTGTCGAAAGAAGAGTGGTTAGACTGCTACCTATACACGGATATCCATGAAATATTCTTCACATCCTTCCTTATTGAGCTATACAAGTGGATTTTGAAGCTAGTAGACAGCCAAGGGAGGTGGAAACTTGATGATCCTATTGTGTGGACCCTAGAATTAGTGTGCAGGTTGGAAGCATCAGAGGATAAGATCACACGTGCCATTGGCTTGATCAGATTATAGGAGGATTCATTATTGAGTTCGTGGTCGATACCTCAGTCAGCTATAGCAAGGCAGAGCGACACTTTCTCAAAGGACCGCGAGGAACGAAGGAAACAAGGGACCAGAAAATAGCCTCTTGATTTCACCTCCACGAGGGGATGAGGAAGAGCTCGCGAAGGTCTCTCTGCGAAGTGAGATCCATTTGATAAGGAAAATAATTCTACGAATACCACCCCCACCCACACCACCACTAGCTTCACCGCCATCACCTCCATCTTCACCCGTACCACCTCCACCATCACCGCGATTCAATATGGTAAGCACATTGAAGTTTCTTGTGTTCAAGGGATTGGGAAATGAGGATCCAGACCAATTTTGGTTCGTTGTAAGAGTCATATAGGAAGCGCAAGGAGTTACATATGACAATATAAATAAAGTGACACTGGTTAGTTCCTTGCAGGATCACGTGTTGACCTGGTATATTAAGCACTCCAATGATAATCCGAATGGGGGAATCACATATATCCAAATTAGGCTAAATAAAGAATTTAGCAGGTCGAAGTTTGAAGCACAGTCGATCATTGGATTCAAAGAGATCACAACTCTACAAGGCGATACTCAGGAGTTGGATTAGAGGCTGAAATGTATGATTTTTGAAGCTAATATGAATCTCACGGATGGACAACACCGCGAGTGGTTTGTAGTGTCGCTAACGCCACATTTAAGGAGTGCGCTATCACATCAAAAAATAATGACTCAGGTAGAGGCCTTAGAGATCGCGATGAGGCTGCATGAGACCCCAATGTAGGATCTTAACTTAGGAGTTCAGCAGATCCACAATCAATTGAAGAATTTATGCCTTGAGATGCGGAGTTTGAAACAGGACAGGACGGCTCGACCATAAGTGCACGAAGAAGTGTGGTGCATAAAATGTAAGGGTCAAGGTCATGACAAGGACCACTGCCCGATTTTCGCAAATTACCTTGTGGGAGGAGGATCGATGCCTTTAAGGCCGAAAGCACAAGTACGACCTAACGTGGTGCCTGCTTTGTGGTGCACTATTTATCAAATAGCTGGAAAGCATGCCAAGGAAAATTGCCAGTTGTTACAAAAGTATACGCAAATTCACAACAGTTGTTCTGCAACTTTTGTAGGTTGGTGGGACACGATGAGCACACTTGTAGGAGATATGAGTTGATGATGGATAGAACTCCCACCTATAGAGTTTAGGTCGAAACACAACCCTTAGACCAAAATGCAAGAATGGCACAAACAAGGTTTCAATGGTGCGGACGAGGCCGAGGCAGAGGAGGACCTAGAAGAGGTTGCAGACAATTGATATGCTACAATTGCAGAGGGCCAAGACATTATGCCCATGATTGCATGAATCCAATGAACCCATCATGTTTGTATTTCACCTTGTTTGATCATGAGATAGAAGATTTTCCTACACTGATAGCTAGGATTCGGGACAAGGGAGGGCTACCACCTCCCCCGAATCAAAACTTGCAGATCATGAGGTCTGAGCCGCATGAGGAAGATCTGAATGTGAACATTGTACTCCGAAGTGGAATCACAACGAGAGATGACAAGGGAAAATAGCAAGAAGATAGTACTTGGGTTCGCAAAGCTATGGCGAAAGAAATGGAGTTTGATTTAGAGCGCACTCGGGAAACCTTCATGGAAGCTAAGAGGAGCTTCGCTGATGCCTCCACTTCAGGAAGAAAAGATAGATTGGAGCCAGAGATGGACCCATCTATGCTCAAGAAATTCCTGGAAACATGTATGAAGCTACTGCGTGACAATAAGGTTGTAAAAGGATTACAGGAACTCATTAACAGATGCGTTGGGACCACGCCGCGAGAACTGCGTGTAGTCCAGAAGATTGGAAAGCATAAGACAAGGACGGGAAGGGAGATGAGGTTAACCATGCAGATCATAGAATATGAGATGGATTAAGTTATCCTGGATTTAGGATCAGATGTGAATGTTCTGCCAAAACAAACATGGGAGTGAATGGGGCGACCTACACTGCAGTGGTCTCCTATTTAGCTACGAATGGTGAACCAACAAAAAATAATACCCATGGGGTGATTACGGGGAATAACCATGGTTATTGAAGGAATGAGCATGCTAGCAGATTTTGAAGTAGTAGAGATTGTTGATGACATCAATCCCTACCTCGCACTTTTAGGAATTGATTGGGCCACTGACATGAATGGGGTGATTAATATGAAGAAGCACAAGATGATTTTTGAGAAGAAGTTGCTACGCGTAATTATACCCCTAGACCCTGCTGAAGGATCGCGCTATACAAAGACGGTGCGTGACTATGAAAGTGATGATGATCTGGACTGCATCTATAAGATAATAATGTGAGAGAAATACTGGGTAAACCACACCGCAGATGGGTAGATTTCGTGGGAGCGCAGGAGCTCCTGTACTTCAGATTCAGATGAGGAGATAAAACGATGGCAGAACTGGTTACATGAGGTAACTACGCTTAATTGTAATATGATTACAAGATCACTATGCTGCGTATCGATAGAAGTAAGAGATCTTCCTACTTATGATGGTTTAACTGAGGTAGATACCTTCTTGGATAAATTTGAAAAGGAGGTGTTAGTGTCGGTATCTTCATCCCTCCGTCAGTGATCAAATTCTCTTGTTGCATTGCATGTTAGGTGTCTCACTCGATCAGCTGCATTCCATTAGGGTCATAGATCGTCTGACAGTAGTGGCTTATTAGACATTTTCCCTCATATTCTTTACCTGCAGGCCCATTTTCATTCATATAGATCATCTACAGTCTTTTTTTGTCTTTAAATCTGCAAAAGTCATTTTTAGGGTTTTAGGTCTCATTAGGTCTAGGATTTCGTCAATAAAGTCTTGTAAAAGCTCAATAAAGGTCCGCAGGTGCATGAGGAGGTCAAACAAAGTTTCAGTAACAATAATTTCCATAATCACATGCTCAGTGATTGATTTTCCCTCAAAACCCTGTTTTGAGGAAAAACAGAGTTTTTTTTATGTTTTCATGTACAAATTTGTTGTAATTTCATTTTTTCCATATGTAATAACTTCAGAGGCAGCCCTGGTCACCTTGCCAAGTATCTGCAACTCCATCACCTACAAAGAAAACAAAAATTCAAAGCATTCAGTCCATTAAAGGAAAAAATAAATCAAACTGCCCAAAAATAGAGTTTTAAAAGTAAGTCAAAGGCAAACATCAGAAGAATGGGTTTTGTAAATGAAAAATCAAAACTATATGTATATAAACCATTTTTCATGTTTAAAGAGTTCATTTGTATCCAAAGAAGAAAGAGTGAGCAATGGAAAAGTCGTGTTGAAGCAAAGGAGGCAAAAATCGCAGCAAGTTTGGTATTTTTAGTGGCGCGGCACATTCATTCGGCACGACACATTGGGCAGTGCTCTGTAGTGTAAATCTTAAATGGGCGCTACACATTGAGAGGGCGCGGTGCACTAGGTTTATAGCGCAGCGCACAGGGCCACAAGGACAATTTTACTCACAACCTCCTCCAAAATTGAAAAGGTGCTAAATCCTCACCTTGTCCAAGTAAGTTAACATTCCTCCATGACCAATGAATGAGTTTATCTTGGTGCTTATGGTGATTTAATGGGAAAAAATTAAAACCCTACCTCGCATTTCTTGTCAAAAACAATTGCATAGGGTTTATAAATTGCATTTCTTGCTGCTAATTCCACTCCTAGCCATTTCTCACTCCTTCACTCCTTCATTCCCTCATTCCCTCACTTCATTTTCTCCCTCTTTTTACATTCTCATCTACCCACTCCCTAATCCCCATATCCCTAAAATCACTAAACCTAAAACCCCAGTCCCACTATCCCAAACCCTAGTTAAATATCCTCAAACCCTAATTGTTGTCCCAAAGCCTAAATATTATTCCCTAAACCCTGCTATTCCCCAAAAACCTATCAGCAACATTCCCAAACCCGTCATACACATTCCCTCCACAATCCATCATACATTCATATCTTTGGCAGCAAAAACCTAAAGACACCATAAAATCTCTTCATACTCATCTAAGAAAACTCAAACATTGGTAAACATGGAGTCAAATTCTTCCTATGACAGAAGTGAGGAGATAGTCACTGATTCTTCTAGGGAAATCCATGCACCAAGGAGAACTCACAAGGGTGGTAAACATAACCGAGAGGAGCCTACTTCACTTGTCGAGCTGCTGGCCTGTCCTCTTGTTGTTACATGCTTTCAACACCAATCTTGTTATCAGTTCTGTGAGATGGTAGAGAGAATCAAGTACCACCATGAGCTGCCTAGATTGTTTGTGCTCCATCTTCATAATGGGCAAGTCACTTTGGCAGCTGTGACATTCACCTTGACACCTGAGACTATTTCTCAAGCAATTGGCATTCCAAATGTCGGTGAGCAGTGGAATAAAAGGCAACTGATTGACAGAGAGCATTATGAGCCTTACATCAAGGCTGGTTTTTAGAGACATGTTAGTAGAGTTTTTCCCTTCAGGTACCTGAAGGACACATATGCTCCCTTGATGAAACTCATAATTAAATATTTCGGCTGTGAGGGAAGATTTTCTCGCCTGTATGCCTACCACATTAGATTGCTGATGCACTTCACTAGGGTGAGAATGATGAATCTCCCCTATTTTATTTGCTGGAACATTGAGAATATGACCACCTTAGTGCACAGGAAGCCTCCTCAACAACAGTATAACATTATATATCATTTTGCACGAATCAAAATTGTGGTCTTGCATCAGCTTGGTTTACTGAACATCTCATGGGAGGATTTCATTTCACATGAGGTATTTACAGGTCTTCAAGTACCCCAAATAGTTTTTCATGAGACAGGAGGGCCTTCACATCAGCAGGAGATTCATGAGACACAAACCACTAGTGTGCCAGTCACCTACCAAAAGGGCACTAGAAGGTTGTTTGCAACAGCAAAACGAGTACTATCTCCACTCGGGGTGGAAGGGGTCTCATTTCCTCCATAAGAAGAACAGGTACAGGACAAGGGCAAGCAACCATTACATGATGAGGGGCCTTCAGGAGGACACGAGACAAATTTCATTCTTATTCAGGATGATGACACCGATTTGGGCTCCCAAAGCTCAAAGTTCAAGGAGATCATTCAAGAGCAACAAGCTGACGTTCATGATTTGTATCTCAACCTGGAAAGAGCCAAATGGATAATCAAATATCTAGATCAAAGAAACAAATAGCTAGAGGATCAACAAACCATCATGGAGCTACAAAACATACGAGAAAACCGGCAAGCTGCCAAGAAGAGGAAAATCAAGCTGACACCACTTGAACAAGAAATTGATGTTGATCGTGAATCTTGGCTTGAGAGGGAAAATATGCACTTGGAAAAGATGCTAGAGAAGGCCAACAGAGTGAAAAATATGTTGAGGCACATGGCCTACCACTACTTGGCAAGGAACAAAGTGTGCAGAGCAAGAGTCAGGATTTTGAAGGCCAAGTTGAAGAAAGCATCAAGGAAGTGAAAAGAGCAAGATAGACTTCAGATCTTGGTTGAGGCTTCCTTGGTCCAACACAACACTTAATGAAGGACACTCAGCCCAAATTTCAAGAAATTTGGGACACTTTTTGCATTTTGGAAATTTTGGCCTAAAAAACAGGTTTTCCTACCTGATGTGCCGCGCCACTTGGCGCGCGCTTTTGATAGAGACATCCTTTTGAGGAAAAATAAGCATTTTTGGATTTTTCATGGAAAAATATGAATTCCCTCACGTGGCCAAGAAATTTTGACAGGTTTTGAGCTTCCAGAAAGGTCAAAAACACCTCAAAAATGACCTTTCTGCCCCTTTTTGGACACACATGAAGCAGCGTTGGGAGAACTCAGCTTTGGAGGGGGAAATGGAGGCAAAATTCAGAAATTCCACTTGTTCTGGAAGGTAGACAGACAGACTATTCCAACAAGCCCACTTGGAGCAAATTTGGTGCAAAGGAAGGCCTCCAAAATCAGCTACAAAAAGGCGCTATGCATAATCAGCGCGACACATAAGATGAAATTTGCTCATTTTGGCCAAAAAACTCTATTTTTCGCCTAGTTTCTTCACAGTTTGACTTTTATCTTTCTAATAGTCAAATTCATGATGTAATTTAATGTGAATTGATGGATTTTTATGTAATTATGCTAAATTTTCACTCGTAGAGGTAGATTCATCAATGAAAAGGTAGTTTGCAACTGAATGAATAAGTTCCCTAGTTTTTAGAGGCAAGCTGTTCCACTGCCTACTTTTTAGTTCTCAGTTTATAATTTGTTGGAACAGCTCCTAAACTTATGAGCTCGACCCCTAAAGGCTAGGATGAGTTTTTTATTGCCTATATCTTGTGGTTTTTCAGTCATTGGAAAAGGTTGGACTTTTGGGAAAGCTTAGAGCTTTATTGTACACTCATTTTTAGCAGTTTCGCAAAGGAATAGACCAGGGTTTGCAACACTTTATGGGATTCTTGTGGCAACTTGATTTGGTATTATGTTTCCTTCTGTAATTGCAAGTTTACCTGTGTTTTACGTATGCCATCATCTCTTTCTGTTCATCTTAACTAAATGAAACAAGGATAAAGGTAGAATTCATTGAGTTGCAGTGCTCTACCTAGGGTTTTGTTTAGTTATTTATGTTTTCAGCTGTTTGAAGAGGATCCATGAGACTTTCATGCCCTCTTCAACTCCTCACTAGTCTAAAAGCTCTCCATCTCACTCAATTTGAAGTACCAAACCATTTACCTACTTCGCCCCATAGAGATCTCTGCAAAACTGAGCCTCATTCCCCAGACCCAAATCTGCCTTTCACATTTGAGCCAACAAAACATCATTAAATTCAATCAAACTCTTTTGAACAAATACCTAGCCTAAAATCAGTCTTTACATCAGTCATCTCAAGCCTCATTGATCATATTTTGCTGATATTGTCAAGGACCCTCTCCCGGCCTGGTAGGGCTAGCTACTAGGTTAAGCGTGGTTTGATGTTACCCTAGATCCTACCTTTCTCAGCCTGAGGTAGATTTAGGCACTAATAGGAGGTACCAGAAAAGCAACTTTTCCAGGCCTTGGACTAGGTACTGCGCGCTACGACCGTAAAGTGGTGGTGTATGCACAAAGGGAGCTTTGATGACTGGCGCGAATGTAGAAGGATGATGTGCACATGATTTGGGAAGCCTAGGGTGCGGCTGACAGACAAGTACAATGGACGAGATGATCTGCGCGCGCATCTGGCCAAGTGGGTGCAAGCATATGGAAAACAACCTACGTGGATGCACATTAGCTCTACGTTGAAAGGTATGGTCAATAAGCATGTGTTGGGGGGACAAATGTGCAAATGGATCTTAATGTTGGGGAGACATTATGTAGGAAGAACAATTGCTAGGACCTTCTGGAGGCAGCAAAGAACGCTTTGCTATGGGCAACCAGAGATGCGCAAGGAATACGGGACAGTCAGATATTCTGGGTGTTCATGGTGATGAACATCAAAATGGGGATTAATCGCAAGCCACAATTATCGCCCACGGTCTACAACAGTCTGCAAAGCTTCGGAGTTAAAGGCAGATTTCCATCATGTTTACATTAGGGCGCAGAAGGACCCCATGAAGATGTGGCGTGAGCTACCCTACCTGGTGACAGACGATGTCATCTTCGTAGTCCTTGAGTCATGGATGCTGGAGTGGCATGCTCCAGCAAACTTCACGGTGGAAGCAGAGAAGTCTGCCACGCAGAGGAAAAAGGATGAGGCAAAAATGCGGATGGCGCAGTTGGCATAAAAGCACAGGAACAAAGCGACAATAATTAAAGCGTAGGAGGCGCGCGATGCCGCGAAGGCGGCGGAAGAGCAGCAAAAGGAAGTAGAGGAAGAGCGCGAGGGAGAAAAGTCACCTTCGCCTAAATAGGAGATAGATTCAGAGAAAGGTGGCGCGGACCCACATACAACGTCCAGCCAGCTGAAACAACTGTGACCAAGAGAGCAGGTAGGGCCACGGAAGAAGTCGAAGGCTTCAAAGACTTCTTTTGACCCAATCACCCTCACTAAGGGGGATCTACATGACATTGGGAAGATGGTGAGGGACGTCGCCGCGGAGGCCCTCTAGCAGTTCACACAGGAACACCAGATGGTGTTGGGGGCTTTCCGAGCATAGATACAGGAGTTGCATGTGCACACTCCATAAGCTGGTACTGTGTCAACTAGCCTCGCAGTAAGCACGGTCGCAGCCGAGGAAATGCTACTGGCTCGGATGACTAACAAAATAGTGCTTCCAGAGGGAGCACTAGTTACAGAAAATGAGGCTGACAAGCCTATGGCCAACAGGTTGAAGGGAATCAGGATAAATATGGCTGCGCTCCCTCAGGAAACGAACTATGTTTTACAAGATGGAGTTATTGTAGAACTGTGAGCCAGGGAGGGTCGCGTGCTTTAGGTCATGAGCAAGTAGCGCATCAACATTGGACAGTTGAGCCTGCAGTGCAATGAGGTAGTGGCACAGAAATGACAACTAGTTTAGGTGGTTGAGGAAGTCAGCCAGATGGTCCCAGAGTTAGCCATCCAAGTAGAAGAACCAGTGGAGGCGCGCGTCCGGAAACTAGCAGCAGGGGTGCGCGAGGCAAAGGAAGAGATGGCTAGGGTTTAGATCGAATTGAACCTTCAGATAGCCAAACTACAATTGAAGGCATAGCCTTCAACTCCGCAAGAGGTTAAGAAACAACGTGATTACATTGGCAATAATGGAGGTTAACAGTGCAGTGATAGACTGCACAAAGCTGTTCGAGTAGTCGTTCGAGTTTCTCACTACTCTATAGGAGGACCTGAACATACAATGCCTAGATATAGAGGCGTGGAAGCTACAACAGAAATATGATGAAGTAAAAGGTTCTGCACAGATGGTTGCCCTTACACAGAGGCTCACAAGGATGCAGCAGATGAAAGCACTTAAGGAACAGGTAGATGCTGCTTGACACAAGGAAGCCGTTTTGAAGTTGTGCTTACAACCATGGATTGATGAGGCATATATCGTTACAACCTCCATTAAAGCAAAGCTTGTGCAGATTCAAGGAACACATGAACAAGTTCATGGCAACTGTTTAGCCACATCAATCTTTAAACAACGTGTCGAGGAAGTACTACAGGTAGCTGCTCAGTGCGCTACAGATCTTGCAGCGATCCAAGTAGAATTGGGAGGTATTTGCACAAAGATCTTCGCACTGACATAGTGACTCGAGGGCAAGTCACTGTGTTTATGTTGGGGGCCTGTTGGGTGTGGGATCCCCCAAGGGAAGTTTTGGGGCTTAAAGCCCAGATTTTGGTCAAAAATTGTAACTCCAATGTAAACACTCTGCATTTCATGGGCGCGAAGCGTGTAGCTTGTAAAAGAGTCATAGGGTTGTCGGCCCTCAATGTTGTAATGTAATTTCGGCTGTAGAGATCTAGAGCGAGGCTCTAAGTAGTTAAGAGATCGAAGAATAAAATGATAAGGATGAAGAGTTGAGTCATATCTGAAGTGTAAAGTCTAGTTTTGGGTCATAGAGTAGGAGAAGGCTCTGCAGCTGAGTGTGTAGAGGCCTAGTAGTCCGCAACTGAGTGCACGCACCCCTGCAACTGAGTGCGCAGGGCGAGTTGAGTTTGTAACTATTGGAGCATTAATAAAGAGAAGTTTCACATCCATTTTGCATATTTATTTCCTGTTTTATGCATCTGTTACATTGAATATATTGGGTACGAATTGCATTTCTACTGTTTATATGATGCGTGAACATATATGACTATGTTTATTAAGTGAATGTGCGATAGAATATCTGTTTATACAAAGTTAACTAACATATGTAAGAAGATAAGTAAGATTCGAGGTGTAATTTTGGGAAATAGCGCAGGTCGCTGCCATAGCAACACGAAAGCATCTCAGCCCCTGGTTAGGGCTGCGTGAAGGCAGTTATAACAGATTGCGAATGTATTAAAGGTTAGGATAGTGCGCAAAGTGACCTGTATGAAGGTAGGCATAATTGGACTAAATTGACACCTAAGACATCTCAAGGGTGCGAAAACTTGGTTCTAGAATCCCCCCATACTGCTTCGAGTGAGACTTCAGTCCATGCTCCGCGGGCTAATGCCGAAAAGGCCAGTAGTGTAGGGATTTTTTTGGCTAAATAACTCTGAACCTGGGTCAGGCCCCATCAAGACAATAGGGCTTCCAGGACTAGCAACTCAACCCATAACCATTGCTGGGCTTCCAGAAAATTTTTCCAACCAAGGCTTCCAGGACTAGTAACTGAACCCGCCAAGGGCTTCCAGAGCATTTTCCCAACCAAGATTTCTAGGAATAGTAACTCAACCCAAGTTTTTATAAGGCTTCCAGAGCGTTTGTCCAACCAAGGCTTCCATGAACTAGTAACTCAACCCAAAACCATAAGGAACATGAGAACCAACCAGTAAACAAAAGGAAAGACACTCACAACACCATGGATATCTAGTAAATGGCAAGGCTAGGAAAAACCACCGAAAATCTAGGAAATCCTCCACGCCAATGAAAGATCATAACAAAGAAACCACTTGCATGAGCCATGCATGGAAAAACTAGCAAGGAAATCATACATGCAATTCGTACCTGTAAGAAAAACCCACTGTAGTTTCTAATCTTGATGTCCTCTTGTGCTTCCCTTCTCTTCCTTTGCCTTCTTGGTCCAAACTCCAAGTATGCCAAAATCCTCCAAGAGTGTTCCAAGAAAATCTAAGTGTCCAAGAGTATGAAGGAGAGATAGTAGAAAATGAGAGCTCCAAAACTAAACTGACCAAAAGCTACAGATTTATCCTCATAATCCTTTTTATTAGTGAGACCTCTATTTTCTTCAATTTTTTATTATTTTCCTTCATTTTCTCCACACATGCAACCTGTGACCTTTCGCCTTACTTTTCTCCCAATTTACATTTTTTCATAAATAAAATTCCAATTAATGCCACTTTTCCTTTCCAAAGCCTTTGCCATTACCTTTGCCAATTTCCATAGCCATTGATTAATCACAAGTGATCCCCATCACTATTCTTTTTCTCAACATTCATCTTGGAATACGTGTCCCATGACCTTTGTTATTATTTTCCCTTTATTAAATTTATTATGTGGATCTTTGATTAGGGCCGTTACAACCACGATTGTACCTCTTCCTTAAAAAATTAGGTAGGTATCAAAGTTCACGACCACAAGGATATGGCTAATGTGATAGTTCAATATTATAAAGATCTATTATCTAACCCAAAGCCATTCCACCTCTGCTTGCTAAAGAGTTGAACAAGGCTCTTCTAAAAAGGTTTGTTATCAAATAAGTAGAAGAGGTTGCAAATTATATGCCCCAAAACAAGGCCCATGGAATGGAAAGATTCACTACTGATTTTTTTTTTAGGCCTGTTAGTTGATAAGCAGACTTGATATCTAGTTAGAAGTGGAGGAATCAAGGAGATCAAATACCATCCAAAAGCACTTAACACTACCTTCTTCATTGTAGTTCCTAAAAAGGACAAAATTGAAGACCCTAGTGGTTTTCATCCCATTTCTCTGTGTAATGTAATCTAAAATGGGATCACCAAAATAATCGTCAATCACCTCAAACTCAAACTGCTTCAACTTATTTCAATAGAACAAACTGGTTATGATGAGGGGAATCAAATTTTTTATGGTATAATGATTGCACATGAGATATTCTGTTTAAAATTATGGAAGAAACCTTGTGTGCTTCTAAAACTTGATCTCTCTTAGGCATTTGATAAATTCAACCGGAGCTATTTTTTCATCATTCTCCATGCCTTTGGCTTCAATCATAACTAAATTTGTTGGATCAAAAGCCTTATCTCTTCAACCTTCTCCATTTTACTAAACAAATCACCCACTACAAATTTTCAACTTCTAGTGGTATTTGACAAGAAGATATGATGTCACATTTTCTCTTTATTATAGTAGTGAAGGGTCTCTGTTGGGAATTTAAAGTGGCAATTGAGGGGAATAAATTCAAAGAAATGTGTTTATTTAGTGACAATTTCCCTCTATCACCCTGTTGTAGTTGTGATAAACACGCTCCGAAATTTTTCCTACTCTAGAATTTTTGTTGGGTGTGTGTTATATTCTTTCATCGACTAGTGAAATGAGTTGTACGTTGCACTAGGTGCAGCGGGAGGGGGGGGGGGCTGCCGCCCTCCTTGCCGGGAGGTTCATAGGGGGGCAGTAGTCTCCTTGCACGGGGTCTAGGGAAGCACCCCAAGATTATTTTATTTCATGCAGACCCAATAATAGTTGGGTGGACCCAAGGATGGGGGTGGACCCAAATATGGTGTGCAGACCTACCCATGGTTTTGTGCTTGAATTTTGCACATGGTTTTGGGCATGATGGTTTTCTTCCCATGGTGTTTTTTAGTGGTCAAGGGAAATACGATTATGTTCTAATACAAGCTTAATGGATTGGGGTTTATGAATGCTTCGACATGTATTATTGGCTTAGTGGGTCCTAACCCAGGTTCAGAGTTAAGTTTTCCAAACAAATCCCTACACTACTGTCCCTTTCAGCATCAATTCATGGAGCGCGGATTGAAGTCTCACCCGAAGCAGTATGGGGGGATGCTGGAACCAAGTTTCCACACCCGGTGATTAGTGTGATGTCATTTTATGCCTTAAAACTGTCTTAGCGCAGGTCGATAAGCCTTTTAGGGCTTATCAATATGCTTCCCTTAATCAACCTCTAGACCTTCGCGAAGGTCTACAACTATCTTTTACGAACCCTAAACAAGTGAATCAACTACTTATGCACCTCTGTGATTACTCCTACTTCTGTATTTACTCGGATCGACTTAAGTGTCTGATAATTTAACATGCATTAAGATATTCTTCCGTAAACAAATATTATTACTTGCGTTCATATAACAATGTAAATCATGCAAGTTGGTGCATCAATACAATATTAAATCATAAATCCATCATTCATCATAACATAATATCACATTCATTCATAACATAAGTAAATAGATGAACATAGATATTTATGGAATAATATCTTTATTAATGCTTCAGTTCTTCTTACAGACTCAAGACTACCCTGCGCACTCAGCTGTAGGGGTCCGCGCACTCAGTTGCGAACTCTACTCTAGGCCTCTATGCACTTAGTTGCAGAGCCTCTCTTTTACTCTAAGACTCTTCACTCTTCACTTCTACTGACCCATTACATTCATTTCCATCATCACTTACTTCATGAAATTGCTTAGACTTGCTAAGACTCTCCTACTTATACAATCCCATGGGCTGTGGACCATGGGTAGATCTGCTAAATCCGACACAATTTACATAAATGAAGGGTAAAACCCTTTATGACACTTACTATCTACACGCTCTACGACCACAACTTGTAGAGGCTTTACACTTTACATAACAAAAACTTGGGCTTTTGCCCCAAAATTGACCTTAGGAGACCCTGTCCCAACAAGCCCCCGACACAAATATCATAACTCACCCTTGAGTCAATCTGATGGCATGGAGATCTTACTGTGGAGACCTCCAAACTCCACTTGTGCTTCTGCTACCTCAGCTGTGCTCTACTAGCTGCTCTGTTGCTGATTCTGCACTGCCTTCCTTGATCGTCTGTTGCGTTCTCTGTAGGCTTGCCAACTTCTCCTCAATGGTGGTGGAGATAACATAGGCCTCGTCTAGCCAAGGCCCCATTCTGGCCTTGAGGACTGCCTCTTTCCTCTGCGCTTCTTCCACATGCTCGAGAAACTATTTCGCCTTGCATCTTTGCCAATATTTGCACTATAGCGACGGTGTGCACCGTCGCTCTTGCTTCATCATATTGATACTGCAATTCATGGGCCTCTTTGTTTAACCTCTGAAGGTTAGGATCTTCTTGCATAGTGGTAAGTATCTCCATAGATTGCTTGAAGAGTGCAGTGCACTCCACCACTGCAACATCTACTGTGGTGACTCCATCCTTGACAGTGACTTCACGCTATTCTCTGACCTCTGGTAGAGTTAAAGGCTGTGACTTCAACTCAAGATCCGTTATCTTTAGGTTCAGTTCAAACGGAATCTTGGCCACTTTTGTTTTCGTGTCGTGCACACCTGTATTCAACTTCCTAATCTTGGCCTCCAATGACGCTTTTTTTGGTATATGTAGCTCAGGGACTGTTCTGCATGCCTCAGCCACCACGACTGCAGTTCACTCATTTTTCTCTTGAACTTTCTTCCATGCTTCAAGTGTCGTTGATTTCTCCACGAGCATCTATTCCTTGCTGACTTTATAATTGTTGATCCTTCTCAGAGTGCGCTATTCCCAGGCCCTAATCTCTGTGATCACACCTGCTTGCAGAGTGTGAAGAAACTCACTCTGGAGCACGGCCAAGTTGAGGCCCACATTCTTCAAAGTGTTGACAATAGCTTTGTCAACGACTACCTCCATGCTTAAATCTCCATCAGGTAGCGCGATTGCCCAGAGATCCATCGACCGAACCATCTCTACTGCTTGAGTGGTCCTTGATGCCAAACTGGTTGATGCAGCACTACCCTATCTTGCACCTACCTGGAGTCTAGTTGTTTGGATCTACAACTCGCGCATACCCGTCTATATGGAACTTAGTGCCTGCTTCTGCTACTGCTCAAACTACTAAAACAATTCTATGGTTGTATCTCGTACCTTATCTCTAATATTGTCCAAGTCGCCCTTCGTCAAGGTAATTGGATCTAGCGACAACTTAGAGGCTTTTCTCTTTTTGCGTGGTCCTTGCTTTTCCTGCTCCCTGCACCGCTTCACCCGGAAGGGAGTGCTTTCCTGATCTCTGCCACCCTGTTCTGACCGCTCTTCTTCCTTCATTTAGGGTGAAGGATATTTCTAACTTCTGTTAGAGCCACACCCTTCTTTCTCTGCCTATTCCTTCGTGGTGCACTCTGCTTATGCTTAGGCCTTCTCCTCGGTCTCCTTCTTCCTATTTTCAGCCAACTATTGAACCTTCAGTCGGTCCTCTTCCTTTTTATGCTTCTCCGGGGACTTGCTAGTACCGACGACCAAATCTAATGTTGTGTGCCAATCTGCTGGCTAGCACTTGAGGACCTCTATAATGGCATCATCTGTAGCCAAGTAGGATAAGTCATACCACTTCTGATCTAGATCCTTTCATGCCCATATGTAGACATGGTGGAAGTCCGATTTGAACTCTATATACCCAGATAGTTGTTCAAACACGGTTGGTGAAAACCATGGCTTTTGTTTGATGGCTGCGCAAATGCTCACCGCCATGAGTACCCAAAAGACTTTACATTGTCAGACCGACTCAACATCCTTTGTAGCCCATAGAGAAGAAAACTTTGCTGCTTCTAGCAAGTCTGTTTCGATCGAAGGAAACTGGCTGTCCTCTGGCAACTCCCACACGACCAACACAATAGAGATAAATAGCCATGAATAATGAAATGTTTTACTACGGTCTTGTGCCTCTTTGCAGTTCACAAGAAATTGGCTGTATAAGTAGCGTGCCCAGTTGAACTGTAAGCCCTCCGCGCACTAAGCCGTTAGCGAGACTACTGGTGCTGACACCTCATCCGCGTTGCACTTTCTCATCACTTTTCCAACCAAAATTTGAGTGGCAACCTTCACCGCGGGGTTAGTAATGCTGGAAATGGAATACCTGTGTGACTTCTTGACAAGTTTAAACTTGTCCTTCATATTCTCAGCGAGGTTGCACTTGCCCGTATTTTCTTCAAACACCTTGGCCAAATTCAGTCATGAATGAGGTAGTAATGTGATCTGATGGATCAACATAGCACTGATTGGTATTGGCTCAGTCAACCACAAAAAAACGTCATGCATAAGGCACAACATATGTTTAATGACTATTAAATTTATTGGGGCATGGTGGTAGTGAGGCACCCATAGCAGGTTCAACAACCCTGATTTGTTTACACCGTGAATACATTCCACCGACTCCAGCGCGGTGACACCAGACTCCTTGTAGAAAACCCTCTTCATGAAGGTGTCGGTAGCCAGGTGGGGGAATCACTTGATGTCCCCCACATCCCAATATTCAAGCTTAAGATGCGGGATCCGCACCAAGCACGAACCTTCAAAAGTTATATTTTCTGGTAATAGGGGTGTGTTAAGGAGAAACTGTCCCTCATTTGGTTCCTTTGGGACCTTCACCTTGCCCTTGCGTGGAGGGATATACTCTGACAACTTAGAAATAGGTCTACCCCCTCAATATCTATCTTCCGCGACCTCCTCGCCCTCCAGATCTACCACCTTCCCATTCTCCTTTGCACTTGACTTTTCTTTCCACTGAGCCTGTGTGACTGCATGGTTCCTCGGTGACTCGTGCACTAACATCGGTTTCTTCTATTTATCCTTCTTAATCTTGGGAACCTCTCTCGTCGGCGTAGGCAACCTCAACACCATAGGCACTGCTGCTGGAACCCCCATACTCACAACCTCAGGGGAAGCTCCCTCAGAGGGAATAGCTCCTCTAGTGCTTGCAGTTTCAATGGCACCTATTCCTAACATGATTTAACAAATAAGCTTGCGGTTGAACTCGGGATACTGATCGAACAAGGGGCTTGCAAGAAAATCCTCAAAGAACTCATGGTTCATGCAAAATAGACAACACAACTCATAAATTCTCAGAACGCAAAGTGTTTCTCATTAGACGGCCACCTATAATTTATAGGCGAATTCGAATTCAAATTCTACCATTCCTCCAAAAATCCGTTCATAAATGCTAGATTGGCGGCAGATTTCCAAATATTTTTCTCTTAAATTAAGCGTTAAATGCTGCCCCCTGCTCCCATTAACCATTTTCTCACTCTCAAATCATGTAAAGTGACGATAATGGTCACTTGTAGTTGCGCTACGCGGTCTCTCCTCCTATAGCACATCTCCCTTCACGCTTCTACTGATGCTTTGACACCCTCTTGTCTCACGCAGACCCCCTGTCGGACAACTCTACAACTTAGACATTGTAGTTTATAGTCCTGTGCCTCCTTGCAACTACCTGGAGCGCTAAGACTGTGCTACCATCATGTAGTCATCTGGCCGGATCCCTAGTGTATGGCTTCAATCAACTTCCATTTACCTTTCCCAGAAATGGATCTCCATTTAATTTCACAAGTTGAACTGCTCCACCATTGGTAATCTCTTTGATAACTTATGGCCCCAGCCAATGCATCTGAAATTTTCCTAGAAACTTATCAAACTTGCTATCATATAATAAAACTAAATCATTTACCATGAAGGTGCGTAGTTTGATATGCTGATCGTGCCATGCCTTTTCACATTCCTTTTGAACTTGCTGATGGAATCCAGCCAAAAATATATCTTCTTAGAGCTCTGTCAGCTACACGAGCCTTTCTTCTAAGGCTCCACAGTCCACCATTCCTATGAACGCCGCTATCTATAGACTAGGCACAATGTACTCCATCGACATCATAGCTTCTACACCATATACCAACCTGAAAGGTGTCTGACCAGCCATCTTCTTACATGTAGTTCTATAAGCCCATAGCACCGTTGGTACGCGCACATTCCAACCATTCCTCTACACATTGCAACCCTTCATCAATGCATTTTCCAATATGTTATTAAATGCTTCAACTGTCCCATTGGCCTTTGGATGATATGGTGCACTCTTCTGATGATAAACTTGGAATTCTTCTATCAGCGCACTGATCGTTTCATTAAGGAAATGCGTACTACGATCACTCATCAAAATCTCAGGCAACTGAACCTGGTCGACACATATTCAAATAGGAATTTTGTTGTTTTTTCCCTTGTAAAGTCCTTCATAGGCTATGCCTCTGCCCATCTGGTCAAATACGCAGTCGCGGTGATGATATATCGCACACCCGTCTTCTTTCGTGGAGGCTGAATCGGTCCTGCAAAATCAATTGCCCATTTCTCAAATAGCTGCAATGACATCTCTAGATTGAAAGTCAACTCATCCCTCTATGATGGTCTGTTGGTTCTTTGACATGCATCGGATGCCCTACAATATACTTTGTAATCCTTATGCAGTGTTGGCCACCAGAACCTAGTGTGTAAAATCTTCTGCGTTGTTGCTTTTCCCGCAGAATGGCCTCCCGCAACTCCTCCATGAGCTTTAACGAGGACACTATCTTGTTCAAACTTAGGCTAATGTCACAATATTTCATCTGATCCCATTTTATACAAATTTCCTATAATGACAGAAAATTCTGCCTCGCGCATGACCAATTCCTTCTTTTGTTGACTAGTATATCCTGTTGGAGCCGTTCTTGTAGTCAGGAAGTGGATAATGTCTGGAAAGTGATTGCTTGCAATGCGCACTGCAAAGAACTGCGCGTCAGGTAGCCCCTCCTTTAAATTGGTAGGCTCCTCTCCTATTTCAATGCGCGATAGATGATTTGGCCCTACATTCAATAATTCTGGATTCACAATTAATTTAAAATCATACTCCTGAAACAACAACATCCATCTACATATCCCCCCCCCCCACCCAACATAGGCTTTGAATACGTAATTTAATGTAGAATGGTCTGTATACATCTTAAAGTGTTTTCCTACCAAGTAATATCTGAAATTCTGGAGTGCATACACCATAGCCAAACCTTTGCGCTTTGTCATCGAATAATTCTTTTTAGCCTTAGACAAATTCTTGATTGCAAACACTATGGGGTGATCCAACTCTCCTTCACCGGCCCGTGTCAGCACTGCTCCTAGTGAAATACATGATGTATCCTCATACACATGGAATTCCTCCTTCCAATCCAGGAAGACTAAGATCGATGCAGTGACCATTTTTGCCTTTAATATATCCATACTCCGCTAACATTCTTCATCCCAACAGAATGTAGCGTCCTTCTTTAACAAATTTTCCATCGACGTGGGAATATGGGCATAACTTTTGATGAACTTTCGATAGTATCCAGTATGACCCAACATTGCACGTTGCTGTTTAACACTCCTTGGCACCTCCAAATTGATTATAACTGTGATCTTAGTAGGGTCCACCATTAATCCTTACTTTCATACCACATGACCCAGCAAAATTTTGAAAGGGACGCAAAATAAGTAATTTTTCAAGTTTAGCGTGATCTGATACCTTCGACATGTATCCAGCATCAAGTGAAAACTAGCCACATGGCGATTTACTAGTCCATACAATGTCTAATCATCAAAGTATACCTCCAAAAACTTGTGAATGAATTCTTTGGATGACATGATAACTATACGCAAAATATCACTGATGCATTCTTAAGTAGAAAAGGAATTATGGTATACCAAAAACCTCCCCACTCAGTCGTGAAGGTTGTCTTACTCCTATCTTCCAGTGCAATCTTAATCTGATGGTACCTCGAGAAGCCATCAGTGAATGAATATGCCTCCTGCTCGCCAACATTATCCAGTACTTCGTCGGTGAACGAAGTTGGAAAAGGATCATGAACGCAAGCATCGTTCAGCTTCCTGAGATCTACACATATCCTTATTTCATCCTTATGCTTCTTTTCCTGAACTACCATTGGGCTTACCCAATCAAATTCCTCTACCGGTTCAATAATACTTACTTCACGAATTTTATCTAAGTCCAAGCAAAGCTTTTCTTTATACTTTGGATTAAGGCGATAGGGCCTTTGCTTAATTGGCTTCGCATCCGACTTCAAGGTAATCTTCATTACACCCTAGTCCCATATTATTCCTTTCAAGTTTGAAAACTTTGTAGGGAAAAAATCCTGATACTCGTGGAGCAACTTAGTGACCTTATCTACTGTGGCATCATCCCAATAGTCCCCAATATTTTAAAAATTCATCCCTGCTTCCGTGCCAATGTTCACTTGTCTAGTTTTCAATGGCGCAGTGATATCTGGATTCTCTACTTATGGTCCCTCCACTTCGTAGGAACTTCTGTCTCTGGGATATTAATGTTCCTTGGATCCTCGTCTTCTTCTTCATCAGTCACATTGTAGCACTCCAGCGCATGGTGCAGCTGAGTGGTCCAATATGGTTGAATCAAATCCAAAAGATTCTACAGTATCCTAAAGATTGATGCCTTGACCTCCGACATCGCCTCATCAATACATTCAAATCCATCCTCAAAGCTAAATTTCATCAAGCATCCTTGTCTCAAAACATCCCACTCTTTCGTGCCATGGTGGAGCTCCGTTTCCAGGTACCAATTCATCGGTATCACATCTAAAGTATGGAAAAATAAATGCACCCACTCAGGTTGTGGCTCTACTCCATAAATCTCAGTCCATTTTCCCAAATGATCGCACAGACCAATACTCCCATCATGTTTCTTTCTTAATCAAGATTTTGGGCAACCAAACCACAACCTCATCATTTTTCTGTACTCGTTCCATCCTTCAAAAATGTCTTTGTGCGTACCCCACCACCTTGCGGGCGTAGCGCGCAGTGCCAAATCCACAGCTTGGAAGCGATGCTTCTCTGGAACTTCTCTTTCAAATGCATCCAAAAATTTATCAACATCATTTAAACCATTATAATAAGGAAAACTTCATACCCTCGATGATACATAGTGCAACGATTTAGTCATCATGTTACAACGCAGCGTAGATACTTCATGCAACCTATTCTGCCAGTGTTCCAATTCCTCATCTGAATATGATGTACAACAACTTTTGTGGTCCCATGCAATGCACCCATCAGCTGCTGGATTCACCCAGTCTTGGTCTCACGCTGTTATTTTATAGATTTGATCCAAATCATCATCCTTTCATAATTGCAAACTGGTTCAGTATAACACGGTCCTTCTGCAGGATCCAAAGGTACCACTACGCTGAGCGATTTTCTTTCAAATGACATCATCCTCTTCTTCAAATTGATCACCCCATTCATGTTAATGGCCCAATCAATCCCAAGGAGTGCAGGGTAGGGATTGCTGTCATCCACAATCTCTATCACTTCAAAATTGGCCAACGCGCTTGCACCTTCAATATCTACTATTAATCCCTGCAATATTCCCATGGGGATGATATTCTGTTGATTTTCCATCCTCAATTGAATTGGATACCACTGCAACGCAGGTCTCCCCATTCTTTCTGAGGTCTATTTAGGCAAAACATTTGCATCTGACCCCAGATCCAGAATAACTTGATCCATCTCATATTATCCTATTTGCATAGTGTGCCTCATCTCACACCATATTCTTGCCTTACACTTACCAATTTTCTTGACTACATGCGGTCTCTCAGGAGAATTTTATTTACTGGCACACTTATTTATCAACTCTTGTAATCCTTTTATGGCCTTGCTATCGTGCAACAACTTCATATAGGTCTCCAAGAAGGTAGTAAGAATAGAGGGGTCCATTTCTTCAGATAGCTTACCCTAACTTCCTGAGGTAGAGGCCTCAACGAAGCTTTTATTTTCTTCCATGACCGTTTCCCTCGCGCGCTCCAGATCAAACCCAACCTCCTTTTCTGGAGCTTTGAGGATCTAGTCATTTTATTTAGGATGCTCTCCTTTATCTTCACTAGTTTTCATTTCGCTTCGAAGCACAATATTCACATTAGGATCCTCTTCGTGGGGTTCAAATCTCATCATATGCAGGTTTTGGGTAGGTTGCTGAGGCTATGTCCCCTGTTCCCGCATCTTAGCTTTTAATACAGGGCAGTCTTCTATCACGTGATCAAACTGAGTACAGTATTTGCATGACAGGCATGTCGAGCTCGTACACTCTCGTGCATAGTGTCATGGCACTCCACAATTGTAATAAATAACTTGTCCCCGACCTCTACCAGGTCCTCCTCCACCTCGGTCTTGTTCGCGTCCCTGATATCCTCCTTGCTCTCCTCCAACGCCTTGATCCAGAGGCAAGTTTATGTCTGCATTCGATACACAAGTGTTCATTTCATCATCAACTCATAGCTATGGGAGTTACGCTCCTTGTGACCCAATGATTTACAAAAGTTGTAGAAGATCTGTTGCGGTGTCTGTACAAATTTTTGCAGCAAGTGGCAATTGTATATTACGTGTTTTCCAGCTACCTCATTAATAATGCACCATAACGTGGGCCTTGCACTTGGCCCTGCTTGAGCTTCTGACCTGAGGGGCATCAACCCTCCTCCTGCAACATAATTTGCGAAGACAGGGAAATGATCTTTGTCATGCCCCTTGTTCTTACATTTAAGGCACCAAACTTCTTTGCACACCTCTGGTTGAGCTGCTCTATCCTTCTCCAGACTTTGAAACTATAGGAAAATATTTTGCAACTCTGCGTGAATCTACTGAACTTTCAAAGCAACATCTTGAATCGGCATCTCATGAAATCTCATCGCAATTTCCAGGCTTCCGCTTGGGTCACTATCTTTTGCTGTGACAATGCAACCCTTAGATGAGGCAAGAACAAAGCTACAAACCATTCGCAGTGCTGCCCATCTGTAAGATTCATATTAACTTCGTGGATATGGCATTTTCAATCTCTAATCCAGCTCCCAGGGTGTTTTTCCAGGCCTCATCATGATTTCCTTGAATCTAATGACTTATTGTGATTCAGATTTGGGCCTACTGAATTCCTTATTTAACGCGGTTTGAATGTTTGCTAACGGAGATGTCGGGTTATCAGTGCAATACTTAATGTACCAGGTTAATGCGCGAACCTGTAGCGCAAAAACCAACATCTCTTTCTTCATCTGATCATCTGTAACGTTCTGGACTGTCCATATGACCTTCGCAATGAACCAAAACTAGTTCGGGTCCTCATTTCTCAGGCCCTTGAAAATGAGAAATTTCATCCTATTTGTTATATCGAACGGTGGCGGAGGTGGTGGCGGAATGGGAAAAGGTGTATGCTGTGGAGGTGAAGGCGGAGGTGGTGTAGATGGTTGAGCTATTTGCGGGAACCCATGTCACATTAACTGGGCAACACTCTGGGGAGAAGCCTGTGCCGCTTCATCATCGTAACTCAGAGGAGGCCCAATCAACAGGCTGTATGCAAGGCCTGTTCTCCTTCTATCCCTGAAGATCTTTCCACTTCGTATAGCTGCAAACATCAAGGTAATTGCATAACCTGCTTTTCGCATAAGAGAATTTTAATCCAAGTATTCAAAGACCTTAAATACTTACCTCACAGTCCCTTGAAGAAGCGTCACTCTGCTTCGTTGTAGCTGACCGAGGTATCGACCGCGAATTCTGTCACAAATCCTCTTATGATGTGATAAAGCCAGTGATCGACAATGTGTGCGATCTTATCTTCAGAGGCTTCCAATCTCCACACTAATTCCAGGGTCCACATTATCAGACCGTAAAGCCTCCACCTTCCTTGGCCATCTTCCAAATTAGCGATCCACTCGTATAGTTCAATCTGGAAGGAAAAAAAGAAAATTTTGTGTATCTCTGTGTATAGATATCTATCCAACCACTGTTCTTTCGTCAATCATAGATTTCTGTTTTCTTGCACCGCGAATTCGTGGATCTTTCTATCCAACCAATCCTCAATTTCTTTCTTAGTTGGATTACAGTGATGTGACATCGCACAACTCTTTATGCAGATCCCAGTCCCGGCAACAGAACCATTTTTTGGATTAGTGGGTCTTGACCCAGGTTCAGAGTTAAGTTTTCCAAACAAATCCCTACACTGCTGGCCCTTTCGGCATCAATCCATGGAGCATGGACTGAAGTCTCACCCAAAGAAATATGGAGAGATGCTAGAACCAAGTTTCTGCACCTAGAGATTAATGAGATCTCGTTTTATGCCTTAAACTTGTCTTCACGCAGGTCGATAAGCCTTTTAGGGCTTATTGATATGATTCCCTTATTCGACCTCTAGACCTTCGCGAAGGTCTACAATTATCTTTTGCGGACCCTAAATAGGTGAATCAACTACTTACATGCCTCTGTGATTACTCCTACTTCTGTATTTACCCAGATTGGCTTAAGTGTCTGATAACTTTAACATGCATTAAGATATTCTTCGTGTAAACAAATATTATTACTTGTGTTCATATAATAATGTAAATCATGCAAGTTTGCGCATCAATACAATATTAAATCATAAACCCATCATTCATCATAACATAATAGCTCATTCATTCATAACATAAGTAAATAGATGAACACATATATTTATGGAATAATGTCTTTATTAATGCTTCAGTTATGCTTATAGACTCAAGACTATCCTGTGCACTCAGCTGCAAGGGTCCGCACACTCAACTGCAGACTCTACTCTAGGCCTCTGCGCACTCAGCTACAGAGCCTCTCTGTTAGGTCCCTATACTACTAGTGTAACCCCTTTTTGTTATTAGTACAAACCTGTTATTATGTTTTTGTTCCCATGTAGTCCCCATATTGTTATTATTGTGCCCCATAGAAGCCCACTATTGTTATTATTGTGCCCTTACATTATTATTGTTATGTCGGCTTTGATTATATTATGCCCCTTGGACTCCTATATATAGAAAGGAGGTATTTTCATTTGTATCATCAAAGAATTGTTCATTTGTGTAATGTAAAGGAGGTTTCCCCCTTGAAGAGGTTTATTTCTAAGGCGTTGATCTATCTTTTCTATTTTCTTGTGAGTTGGTTTCATAACATTTGGTATCAGAGCTTTGGATTGTAGGGTTTTGTTGCTCCAAATAGGTCATCGTGGTATTTTCACTATAACTTTGTTTCTATGACGTTTTAAAAGCTAAAAAAAAAACCCATTTGAGGTGAAATCGTTCTGAACTTCGGATCATAATTTCAAAGCTTTTCGTACTATATTTCCGGAGATATGATCTGAGGAGGTTAGGATTTTTGCAGACTCCCGAATTACATTCCAAACAGGTGACCCGGGGAAAATCATCATAACTATCTCTTTGAGAATCAGATTGAAATTTCATAAGAAGTTATAGAAAGAGGATGAAATGTAGTTTTCTGTATATCAGTTTCAACTACTAAGGTCGAAACAGTGACAGGTGGAACTTCGTACAAGTTCACTCTACTGAACTAGTCTATAATTAGGTCACCGTGGGAGATTTGGCATAACTCTTTCGTGGAGAATCCAATCTTGATCCGACTTGTGAGGTTAGAAAGAGGACTCAAAGGGTTAATGCAGGTCATAATTTCAGAACTAGGAGATCCGAAATTACAGATTTACAGTCGTTTCAAGATCGAGCTCCTAAAATCAAGAAAGGTTGATATGAGGAAGTTTGATGTTAAGGGTCCGGTAAATTGGATACCACAGATGGAGTAATATTTTGACATACATGAGGTGCAACTATTACAAAAGGTATGTATTGCATCTTCATATTTAGAACCGTATCAATTTTTATGGTATAAAGGGCTTTGTTCTCATAAACCACTTGTTATGTGGTCAAGTTTCATGGAGGAAATGATAACACATTATGAGGATACCAAGAGAAACACCTTTTTTAGCCAATTGATAAATATCAAACAAAAGTGTTCAATGACAAATCACATTGAGGACTTTTAAAAATTGAATATAAGGGAAAATGATATTCCAGAGAAGCAGAGGATTGATGTCTCCATAGGGACTTTAAAGGATAACATCCAACATGAGGTTTGTCTTTGGGAACCTAATTCATTGGAGAAGGAGTTTAGGTTGGCAAGAAAAGTGGAAAGAAAAATTATGGCAACAGGGAAGACTACCCCGCACAACTATAAAGATGGAAGTGTTGTTTCTCCTAGCCTTCCACAACCTACAAGGTTGACACCACAACATTTGGAAGAAAAAGGAGAAAAAGGGCTTTGTTACAATTGTGATAGAAAAAACCCTAAAGGTCATAAGTGTGTTGAGAAGAAATTATTTTACATAGATTATGAAGAGGAGGAGGAAAAGGATCAAGAAACATCAAAAGAAGAGGATACACACGAGGAACCAACCCCAGAGAAAGAATAAATGAATCCGACCATATCTTTTAAAGCATTAGCAATAATTACCACTCCTCAAACTCTCAATATAGAAGGACATATCAAGAAGAAAAAGGTTCAAGAAGTGAAATATCACATCAAGAAAGAAGAAATGAATCTGGCAATATATTGTAATGCATTGGCCAGAATTACCACTCCTCAAACTATCAAGATAGAAGGACATATCAAGAAGAAAAATGTTCAAGAAGTGAAAGATCACATTGAGCATCAAGAAATGAATCCGACCATATCTTGTAATGCATTGGAAGAAATCGCCACTCCTCAAACTCTCAAGATAGAAGGACATAACAAGAAGAAAAAGATTCAAGTAGTGAAAGATCACATCAAGCATCAACAACAATTTCTCCAACTTTTAAAGGATAATGTCACTTTGGTGAAGAATCGAATGAAACAACAGGAAGATCAACATCGTAGTGAAAGAAGTTTTGATGTAGGCGATTGGGTATTTTTACAGATACATATCAGGTAAGCTATTTATGAGAAGGAAATGTTGGAAATACTACACGCACTTAAGAAATAGTGACCTTACCTAATGGGAAGACACTTCAAGGTAAAAATGGACCATGATAGTCTTAAATAATTTTTAGAACAAAGATTATATTTAGAAGAACATAAAAAATGGGTCACAAATATGTTGGGTTATGAATTTGAAATCATCTACAAAAGAGGGAAGCAAAATGTTGTTGCAGATGCACTCTCAATAAAGGATCAGTATGTGGAAGCATTGTTTTGTGCTATTTCTATTATCAAACCGGATTGGATAAATGAAGTAAGGGATGAATGGAAGAAGGATGAAGAAGTGTGGCCACTCATTCAAAAGTTGTAGAAGATCCCAGTTCAAACAATATTGCAAGAACTTGAAGAGGAAGGAAAAATCATATTGGAACCTGGAGCAGTCACAGAAGCAAGAACCCAACAACTATGAAATCGATCAATTTCACAAGAAGTTGAATTAAGGGGTATCACAGGGAAACCAAGAAAGATAATAAACTCTAATGGAATGACAAAGCTTCTAAAGAAAGAAAAAAGAGGTGTAATTGCAAAATTATGTTCGCTAGAGGTTCCCACATCGAAATCATATATTTCTCCTTATCTCCAAAAAGTCTTGGACAATCATTCCAAGGTATTTAAGTCTCTCAAAAGCCTCCCACCTATTCGTGATCATGATAATGTTATTCATTTTATTCCAGGAAGTGTTCCTCCAAAAGTCAGGCCTTACAGATATGCATATACCCAAAGGAGTGAAATTGAATGTATGGTTGCAGAATGCTAGAGGTTGGTATAATTATCCAACCAAATTCAATAAATGAAGTAAGGGATGAATGGAAGAATGATGACGCAGGGTGGGAACTAATTCAAAAGTTGTATAAGATCTCAGTTCAAAGAGTATTGCCAGATCTTGATGAGGAAGGAAAAATCATATTGGAACCTGGAGCAGTCATAGAAGTAAGAACCCAACATCTACGAAATCAATCAATTTCATAGTATCTCATCAAGTGGAAGAACTTACCCACTGAAGATTCCACATGGGAGGACAAGAATTTTAGACATAAGCATAAAAAAATACTCAAGAGTTGAGGACAACACTTTTTGAAGGAGAGGGGCATGCTAGGTCCCTATACTACTAGTGTAACCCCTTATTGTTATTAGGACAACCCCCTGATTATATTGTTGCGCCCATGTAGTCCCCATATTGTTATTATTGTGCCCTTACATTATTATTTTTATGTCGTCTCTGATTATATTATGACCCCTTAGATTCCTATATATAGAAAGGAGTTCTTGTCATTTGTATCATCAAATAATTGTTCATTTGTGTAATATAAAGGAGGTTTCTCCCTTGAAGATGCTCATTTCTAAGGCGTTGATCTATCTTTTCTATCTTTTTGTGAGTTGGTTTCATAACACTCTCTTTTACTCTAAGACTCTTTGCTCTTCACTTCTACTGACCCATTGCATTCATTTCCATCATCACTTACTTCATGAATTGCCTTAGACTCACTAAGACTCTCTTTCTTATATAATCCCATGGTTTGCGAACCATGGGTAGATCTACTAAAGCCGACACAATTTACATAAAATAAGGGTAAAACCCTTTATGAAACTTTACTATCTACGCTCTCCATGACCAAAACTTGTGGAGACTTTACACTTTACATAACAAAAACTTGGGATTTTTGCCCCAAAACTTGGGCTTTTTCCCCAAAATTGACCTTAGGGGACTGTGTCCCAACATGTATATATATGTATTGTAACATTGAAAGGAAAAGAATGAAAAAGCAATCTGGTATTCCCGATTTTGGGATCGAGGGGAAATCTATGTGTATATTTGTTTTATGTTGTCGCCATTGTATATTTTCTTTTTTAAGAATTTGTTTTCAGGTAATTTATCTACAGGGTTAAAACCTACAATTTTTTAGCCTCCTTTTTATCTTATTATATACCATTTTGTTGTAGTGGCTACAACCACCCTCCAAAAATTTGCCTTAGCTTTGTTTTGGAGCCTCCCTATGAACCATCCTCAACAGCATGTCTTGCACTATTAAGTACATGAGCTTCATTGGTTTTCTAGCATCTTGCGAGCCTATGCATGATAGATTTCTTCACTCCCCTCATAGGCTACTTCCTCGGACTTGGTCTAGTTGCTGGCTTAGCATCTTCCTCAAGAAATTCCATAATTCTCGAGGGGAACCAGTCTTCCCTCCAGAAATTTCGCAAATCTGACTCGCAGCCTACTGGGCTCGGAAACCGCGTAATCGTGTAAGCCAACCTTCTTAGTGAAAACTATGCAATATGGCCCAATAGTGCTACTCATCCCATAAATTGCGCAATTCTAGGTAATAGTCAGCTGCTCCTCCCATAAATTGCACAATCCCTCTTGACAACCAGCCCAGCTTCCTCCCAAAAATTGCGCAAAATTTCCCCTCAGTCAAGCAGGTTGTTGCATGTGCCCTCAGGTTGACAGTTCCACCTAGGAATGAGAAAACTAGACTTGCATGCTTGGGCTAATTTTTCCTGAAATAACAAAAATAAACATGCAAAAAGCATCCCTAGATTTTAGAGAGCTATTTTTAGCAGCTGGAGGTTACATGCAAAGATCGTTTTAGAAACTTTCCTCCAAGTGTCATTTTTTGCTAGATTTATGGCATGCATGTCATGACCCTCAAACTTATTTATTGAATGCTTTAGAGCTCATTCTTCACATCGATCTTGGAGCTATGATATCCCACAACGCATCTAGTAGTCTTCGACACATCCAGCTCGACTATTTCCGGGTAAGTCTGCTTTACTTGTCTTTTGCAGCATTTCTGTCGCATTTTGTGTTTTGGCTTGTGTGAGTGTTGTCTTCTTGATTTATGTGAACGCTTACTATCATTTGCATGCATATTAACTTGTACAAGAAACGTTTCAGTTTTCATTAGCATCCCACTACTGTCGCATGCATGACACTATTTTGCATGAACGGTCGCCAATTCGGCGACTTGTTTCACACACATGCATGTTGTTCCATTTTCTGAATCTTGCATTCACTATTTGCATGCATGATCATTCACCTCTTCTTACACTTAGTATCACCATGCATTCAAATATTCATTTGCTTTCAGTTGCTCGTTAGCAGGTCTTAGCAACCTTGGCTCGGACTCTACCTCACCAAGACAACATTGCACAATTATGGCTAGTGACTATCGTCTAGTCTTGCCTTGTACAATTCTATGAGGCAGTGACTGCTGGCCTAGAAAATTGCGCATTACGCAATCTCAGCACCTAACAGGCCAGTCTGGATTGCTCACTATGTAATTCCAGTAGTCAACTAGCCTCTCGATATTCCAGACTGCCTTTTGCGTAGTTTCAGCAGTTAGTCTCCCAGCCTCCCAAAGAAAATTGCGCAATTCTTGCCTGTCAATCCCCAAGTATGTTGCATGTCATTCGTCAAGTTTGATTTGGTTTTAGCTGATAGATGTATTTCCATGCATGTCACCATGTCTCTAGATATAGCATGTGCTCATCCGTTTCTCAACAGTTTAGGATCAATGGCCTCCCCGAGATCAGGATTAAAGGACACCGATGGAAGCGTGACTGGAGCAGTAGTTGAGCGAGTGTCTATGAGTTTGCTGATCTATGAAGACACCAAGCTAATCATAGACAAAGACATCAAGCTGAAATGGCAAGAGGTTAATGATTCATTCTTAGGCACATTTGGGGAAGATCTCAAGGACCGCCAAGTCTATGTGAACATTCACAAGTTCGGCTTGTACCAAATTGCATGCAGGTATCTCACATTCCCATGTGAGAACATGATACATTGGATCGTCTCACACACTGATCACAAGACAATGACATTGAGCAGTGTTAGTGGGATGAAGATTGCTGCCTTTAGGAACATTATTATCAACATATGTACCATTTGTCGATACCAGTGATCACCATGGAGACACCCTTCAACATACCCAACAACAATGCCAACTCCAAGGATATCCTGAAGAAATAGGTGAAGGAGCTGACCAAATTCAGGATGACACCCAACTAGATTTACAAGAAGAAGATATTGCAGAAGGCGTATCAGTACTTGATCATATTTTCATGTCGCTTTTATGGCCAAGCGAACACGGAGACCTTCTCACATAGTTGGGTGACCGTGTTGGACCAACTGGCCAGTGAAGGCAAAGCATGCAACTGGTCTAACATGTTGGCTCACAGGCTGAAGGAATAGGTAAAAAAATCCCGACAACCGCCCAAAGGTCAGCAAGCAAAAATCTACAGGTCCTCTTACATCTTGGATGCAATCTGTGCCCACCAGGAGTTCCCAGGCTTGAAGTGGGCATGGACATCGGCGGAGACCTCTATGAATACTTATCGTAATTTTTTTTTTTTTTTTTTTTTTTTTTTTTTTTTTTTTTTTTTTTTTTTTTTTTTTTTTTTTTTTTTTTTTTTTTTTTTTTTTTTTTTTTTTTTTTTTTTTCTGAATGCAGCTTCAGAGGAGTTATCACACAACTGTGAGATCATTTTGTCACCCTTGTGTACAAGATGCTATTTGAGCAGGATCCACCATGCACGTTGAAGGTAGCAATGGAGGCACTGATCGACATAGCGGATTGGTATGCCTCACTGTTCGACACCTTCATGCAGATGTACAATGTGGAGAAGCCTCTGCATGTCTTGCCAAAGTTTTCCATGGATAAGCTCGTCATGCAAGAAGTATCATACCACATCTTGACAAGAATATTAGCTAGGATGCACCGGAAGGAGAAGGCAGCTTGGCCCACTTTTCTATTGTGGATCGGGTTGTACGAGATACAGAACCTCAAGAATGTAGATGTCAAAAAAGAGGAGATCAAGAAATATCCTTTTGACATCCGAAGCTTTAATCCATATGACCCGCATTGTATTGTGAAAGATCACTACGCGAGAGTACATTTTCAGTGGATCCACGGGGAATGTCATTGGGCGGAGGAAGACCCGTGGAGATATTGTTACAACTTCTCCAGGCCCAATGAACTAGTTGACATCGCCGTGGAATGGTTCAAGTGTCGTCGTTAGTGTTCAATGTCATCGTCAATTCAGTTCAGCTTCGACAATGTTGGTTATGGATCAGGTTGTTTAGGTAATGTTATGGTTTTCATGGAATTTAGTTGAGATGGTTTAGCGCCGGGTTGTCGATATGAGTTCATCAATAGTTTCGCCAGGACTGGTCGACGACATGTGTCATGTCTTTGCCTCGCAGGTTGATCATCGATATGGGTGTCGTCCATTGGAAAGGTTCGATATGGTTCATCGTCAGTTTGTTGTCCCAAATTCCATTTGTGTCGACGTTATGCATTTGGTTTATGTCACAAAAGTTTCCAATGTCACTTTGTGACATTGGTTGTAAAAGGTTGTTTTACATATAATGTAAAATCTAACATCCTAATCCAGAACTAAAACCAAATCAATATAAAACCTAATGCTAAACCTATTACCTAAGTCCTACCTATTTTACAAAACCTATTGAAAACCTATTGTATATTACATTACAATGCAATCAAAGGCCTAACCCTAGTCCTAAGAACCTAACCCCTATGTTCTAAACCATTGGGCTATTGTGTTACATTGAAATCATTATAAAACTATTGTAAATAAACCACCAAAATCCTAACCGCAGAGGAGACCGCAGTGGGAACACAACTCATGTGATCAGACAGGGTAACCGCGCGGATATATGGACAGGTGAAAAAGCAACGTTAGCTATGGCTTGGAGTTAACCACGCAGGATAATAGTTCATGTGAACAGTCGGGAATAAGATGCGACTATAGGAAGACCACGACTTTAGTTCAAACCGGGTGGAGGTTGTCAATGGTGACAATGCATGTGAACACACCACAACCACAAACTGAAACCGCCGGTGGGTAACAACACATGTGGCAGCCTGCCAGTCCAATGCTAGGGAAGGCGACCTAGTCGCATGGAAATCGGCTATTCAGTGTGCCATGTAATAACTACCAATGTTTTGGAGGATAGATCATAGTCTATTTTAGGTTTTTTTTGCAGTTTATTAAAGAACTAATTCAATGACCATGGTATTAACTCTAAGGTGGCACTAAACCACTAGACGAAACTTTTAAACCTATCCAGATCCAACCAAATGCATCTACAAACCAGACCAAGGTGGTTTCATGAACCTGGAGGCCTTTAAAAGGTGAATTTTCCTTCATTGAGCGGGAGAATGGTTTTTGACTTTTGCTTGCAGATTCTGGAGGTCATAGGCAGTTTTGTTTTCAGTGTTACGGGAGCATCCGGAGTCGGAATTGGAATCCGTAAGAGGTGTTAGAAATATGGTTCAAATTGATATATGATGACAGTGATCAAAAGTGCCTGCGTGCACATTAATATTGATAAAATCTCTGTGTAATCAACACCTTCTTTTCATTCCTAATAAAAATGGTTGCCCATCTTGAAAGCAGACCCGGAGACGTAGTCATTAAGGATGAACTCCGTCATCAATCTCGTTGTCTGGTATCGCTGTGTTTTTACTATTTTCACTTTTGTTATGCATCATTTTTATGTTTAATCAACTGTCGTAAAGTCTTCTTCTCAAGCAGTTTTCCTCGATTTCCGTGCTTTGAGCTAACATCCAGTTCATTAATGGTTAATCGATTCTACATTAGTTTAAGTCTATGATAATTTCAGATCATATAATTTGGTATCAGAGTAGGTTGCGTTTGTATAATTTTCCATTGAATGTCAACCAGGTCAAAGTCACAACGAGGAGAAGGAATCCTTGAGCAGATCGATCCAGAGATTGGAAAGAGACGATTCGTTCATAAATCGACCATGTCAGGGCCTAATGCAGGTGAAAACACTGAAACTAAGATGAGTGAAGAATAGTTTCAACAAGCATTCTTAACTATGCAATAGATGTTGGGAGAATTGTACGAAGAAAAGAAGGTGAGAGATGCAGTTTATTCTTCAAAGACATTGAAGAAGGACAAAGGTAAAGGGAAGACTGATAAACCACCTTCACCTCCATCATCTCCATCATCATCATCTTCTTCTTCTTCTAGTACGAAATATGAAATGAAAAAAAAAACCTAAGAAAACATCTCTTTTAAAACTTGATGTTAAATTTGAGTTACCTGTTTATGATGGTGAAATGAATCCTGAAAAGCTAGATAATTGGATTAAGAAGTTAGAAGTGTATTGTCGCATTCAGAACATTTCTAGTGATAAAACTAAAATTCAGTTAGCTACACTTAGAATGGGGGGAACAAATTTAATTTGGTGGGAAAGTAAAACTTAGATAGATGTAAAGTGTAAAGGAAAAGTCATCTCATCATGGTCTAAGTTTTTAAAAGCTCTTAGGAAAAAATTCTATCCTTTAGGATACATGTAGCAAGCTGTTATTGATTGGCAGCATCTGAGGCAAGGTAAAGGGCAAAGTGTTCAGGAGTTTACTCAGGAGTTCAGAAAGAAAGCGTTGGTCCTTGGTATTCATTGGATACATGTGAAACTTTGTTAAAATACATTAGTAGTTTACATTCATATTTGCAGCATACATTATTGATGTTTAATCCTGATGATTTTGATGAGGTGTGAGTTCAGGCCATACATATTGAATCAGGTGGCAGACCATTCAAGTTTTCATCGCAGTCATCCAAAGAGTTGGGAACCAAATATTCCAGTGATAGTAAGGGGAATAAAAATTCAAAGAGAAAGAAATCAGTGATCGTTCAGAAGGAAATACCTACTTGTTCTCATTGCCAAAGAATCGATCATGATGAATCAAAGTGCTGGAAACTTCATCCAGAACTTAAGCCCAAAAAGTTCCTTAATGAGAAGGATGAAAAGAAGGCCATTGCAACAGTCCAACAAGATCTAGGTTCAGATTCAGGTGATGAAAGGAGGATAACTTCCATGGTTATGATAGGTAAAACTTCTGATACTGGTTCAAGTTCGAAAATTATTGCATCTTCATCCAACATAAATCCTTCACATGAAGATAAAAGAGTTGAATTGTTTGATATAAGGATATCCTCTAAGCATACAAATATAGATACAATGTTTGACAGTGGATCACAGGCAAATTTAATATCTGAATATTGAGTTAAAATTTTGGGTTTTGAAACACAGAATCATCCAAGACCTTACCCATTAGGATGGCTAAATAAATCAACTCAAATAAAAGTCACCAAACAGTGTCCATTAAGATTTGCCATTATAGCTAATTACAATGATGAAGTGGAATTAGATGTGGCTCTAGTAGACATATGTGGAGTTGTCTTAGGAAGTCCTTATCTTTATGATCATGATGCAATATTTTATAGGAGAGAACATAAATATCACCTTAAGAAAGATGGGGTTGAATTTATTGTCAGGGCACATCAAAGTAAAAATCACTTGAATTTAGTTAATGTTAATCAGATGAAGCGATTAATAAGTTCAAACAAGAGGTTTGTAATCATGTGTGTAAAGGATCAACATAACAATCAACATGATTCTTGTTTAAGTTATGCAACTCAACTTAAAGATGGTTTGATTAAAGAGAGAGAAACTAGTTCAGTTCTATGTAAAACCAAACATCTTAATCATAAGCAGGGAATACAACATGAACTACAGTTTGTGCCTAAAGCTCCTCTTCCTAATGTTAGAATGAATCAATTCAGTTTAAGTTTGGAGCTTAACAGTTGCAGGGATATAAGTCAGTATTGGGGAAAGTCAGTGTTCAATTCTATTGTATTGTGTCGCCATGTCATGTCTCGAACAATTTGGAAACCTCTTTTCAAGTGGAGAGGAAACCTATTTGTTTTCATATCAAAGCCTTTTCTAAAGTAGTGTCAAAGTGTATAATGGGAACTTATGCATCAAAGGAAAGTGTTAATAAATAGAAACATCATTTAAATGAAGGAAAAGTGATTCAAACAAATCAAGAACTAAAATCAATACTTTCATAATCAAACTAAGTTCCAACTAATTTCACCTTACAGTTGGATAGGTTCATCACAACAAGTTCACTTAGTAATCAGGAATCAGGAAAGTATGATAAGTCAAGTAGCTGGTTTGATGTCAAGGGTATCTTTGATTGTCTTGATCATTCCACAAAATAGTTTGTTTATACATGTTGATGGTATTAAACAACATTCAGGAGAGACTATTTTCAAAGATTTTGAATCACTAACTCATGGTTCTTCATGGAAAGAATTCAATTTCCATGTTTATAGCAGGTTATTTTCCCATTGTCGTAAGTTTTTCATACTGCGGATGGATGAAACAGGTCACCGACTCGAAAAGTGCCATGGTTAGCATCGTCAGGGTCATCACTTGCAAGTGATTGATCAAATGTATTGGTACATCGTCAGGTCAAGGTGGAAAGAGAGGGAGTTCTACCCTCATCGTCTATTTGATTAGTCAAACTTTTGTTGTCCAAAAGCTTTCAAGTGGAGAGGAATGATCTAGGAGGATCTCATCAGATCATTGCATAGGTGTTCAAGTGTCGTCATCAGTGTTCAGAGTCGTCGTCAATTCAGTTCAGCTTCGACAATGTTGGTTATGGATCAGGTTGTTTAGGTAATGTTATGGTTTTCATGGCGTTCAATTGAGATGGTTTAGAGCCTGGTTGTCGACATGAGTTCATCGACAGTTCAGCTAGGATTTGCCGATGACATGTGTGGCATCGCTGCCTCACAGGTTGATCATTTATATGGGTGTCATCCGTTGAAAAGGTTTGATATGGTTCGTCGTCAGGTTGTTGTCGCAAATTCCACTTGTGTCGACGTCGTGCATTTGGTTTTATGCCACAAAAGTTTCTAATGTCACTCTATGACATTGGTTGTAAAAGGTTGTTTTACATCTAATGTAAAATCTAACATCCTAGTCCTAAAACTAAAACCAAATCAATATGAAACCTAATGCTAAACCTATTACCTAAGTCCTACTTATTTTACAAAACCTATTGAAAACCTATTGTATATTACATTAAAACGCAATCAAAGGCCTAACCCTAAGTCCTAAGAACCTAACCTCTATGTTCTAAACCCTTGGGCTATTGTGTTACATTGAAAACATTATAAAACTATTATAAATAAACCACCACAGTCCTAACCGTGGATGGGACCGCAACTCATGTGAGTAGACAAGGGTAATCGCGCGGATATATGGACAGGTGAACAAGAAATGTTAATTGTGGCTTGGAGTTAACTGTGTAGGATAATAATTCATGTGAATAGTCGAGAATAAACCTCGACTATCGGAAGACCGCAACTTTAGTTCGAACTGGGTGGAGGTTGTCAACGATAACAACGCATGTGAACACACCGCAACCACAAACGGGAACCACCGGAGGGTAACAACACATGTGGTAACCTGCTAGTCGACCGCTAGGGAATGTAGCATAGTCACATAGCAACCGACTGTTTAGCGTGCCATTTAATAACCACCAACGGTTTCGAGCATAGACCATAGTCTATTTTGGAATTTTTTGTTGCAGTTTATTAAAGAACTAATTCAATGACCATGGTATTAACTCTAAGGTGGCACTAATCCAATAGACCAAACTTTTAAACCTATCCAGATCCAACCAAATGCATCTATAAACCAACCCAAGGTGGTTTCATGAATATGGAGGTGTTTAAAAGGTGAATTTTCCTTCATTGAGCGGGAGAGTGGTTTTTGACTTTTGCTTGCAGATTTTGGAGGTCATATGCAGTTTTAGTTTTAGTATTTCAGGAGCATTCGGAGTCGGAATTGGAATCAGTAAGAGGCATTGGAAATATGGTTCAGAGGGCTATCTAATGATAGTTATCAGAAGTGCCCGCGTGCCCATTCAGACTGATAAAATCTCTGTGTATTCAACACCTCATTTTCATTCCTAATAAAAATGGTCGCCCATCTTGAACGCAGACTCGGAGCCGTAGTCCATCAGGGACGAACTCCATCATAAATCTTGTTGTCTGGTATCACTATGCTTTTACTATTTTCACTTCTACTATGCATCGTTTTTATGTTTAATCAACTGTCGTAAAGTCTTCTTCTCAAGCAGTTTTCCTCAATTTTTGTGCTCTGAGATAACATCCAATTCATTAATGGTTAATTGATTCTACATCAGTTTAAGTCTATGATCATTTCAGATCACCAGGAGAGCACCAAAAATAGTAACAACAGAGGTAAACATACTGGTGCGTGATAAAGGAAATAGGAATATTATCGACAGCACAGAGGTAGAACAAAGCTACAAGTTCAAAGAAGACCCACTTGTGTAGAACGTAGCTTTGGAAATATAGGCGAAGAGGCAACAACGCAATAGGAGGAACATGCAAAGGTAGAGAGAAGAACAAAGGATGGAGGAAAAATGAAGGAGTTGCATGAGTTGAAGGAGCAACTCCAGAAGGAAAAGGAGCTGCACAGATAAGAGAAGGAAGCACAACAATAATAGGTACAACAGGGGGTGAAACATGTACAAAGAGATGAAACTACACCTGTACAGGTAGTCAACTCATCCGAATATCTGGCACCAAGTAGATAGGGTGAGCAGTCATTGGAGCAAGAATTTACTCAAGAGATTGAACAAGCACTTGAGCAAATGGATACAGATATGGAGTAGCAAGAGTTAAGCAAGACATTGACCTCATGCCTTACCACCAAGAGGTAGACCCACTAGATTCACTGGATCTAGAGGTAGAGCAAGTCCCAAGTGACCAAGGAGATACTTAGATCCTTGGAGACAATCAGGAAGGAGAGTTGCACAACATATCATTCGACGAGTCGCAACATAGATTTGTGCAATCTTACAGAGTGTCTACTCTGGATGAAAAACATCTCCTATGCAGTTTTTGGAATGAGTGATCACATATGACGTGCGCAAGCATCCAACAACATTGGCCGATGCTACCAGAGCATATGCCAAAGCCACTAGCTCAAGTTTCTCTTTGTGATAGCTGAGAATGAGCAAATGGCTAAGGAGTTACAAACAAGCAAGCAGGGAGGAGAATTGGTTACAGCCTCGCCCGAGCACAGTTGAAGAAAGCGATACTGGATGAAGTATCGTCCCTTGAGACAGTCTTGCGAGCATTGTATTCCAAGTTTGGTACGTGCATAACGCAGTTGTGCATCTCAACGGTTGACAGCAGCAATGTGCTAGAAGAGCACGTATCTTGTCAAATGTGCATACTGCTATTGACTACATGCAAACATGGACAATGAGATACAAGGGAGCCCTGTTACACTTGCCCAAGATGATGAATCCCAGAGTGGTTGAGCTGAAGGAACGCATTGGAGTCACATACGGAACTATGAAGATCTCCTGCAGCTCATCACTAGTTTGCAGGCTTCCCATGCATGGGTATTTAGGAGTATGGATGTTGTTGTGCATGCACATGCAATCCCATCTATCGGGACACTCACCGAGGAAAAGAAAAAGGCACAAGTACAATTGGAGCTTGACTCGTACTTTGATGAGTTGATCAGTGCAGACACCATGCATCAGTATGTCACTGGTCTGACCAAACTCAAGGCAACGATGCACATGTTATCAAACGAATTGGATAGGGGAGCCTGAGCAATGTACCTGGATGCGATGGAGGCAAGAGTTCGCTTGTAGAAAGATGTCCACATAGTACAAGAACACCATCACGGACTACCAAGCTTGGCATTAGTTCGCTACTTTTTACCATCATGAGGATGTCAAAGAGATGGTCTTACCATAGTTGTCCGAGTCATAGCGATGTCTTGCATGGCTTGCTCAAGCCTATTTTGTCTCACATGGGTACATGTGCAGATTGTATGTAAAATTTTGTCAAGTGGAAGTTCAAGTGTCGATAGTTGGATGTAACAGTCATAGAGTAGATGAATAGTCACAAATGGGAATATCAAGGGCCTCCCCACCCTTTGCTATAAATAGTCCCTCACAACTCATTGTATAGGATTTTGGTTAGCCAAGCTTCTGATAGGAGTATCTTAGAAAAATCTTGGAGAGTATTGTAATGAGCCTTGGCTTCTCCACTGTGCAGATCTAGTATATCTCTTTGGAGGAGCAAGCGATAATGGCTATAAAATATTTCTGCTAGCATAGTACATTGGATGGTCCATGTTTTTCTCCATTGGTTGCGCTAAGACAGCTCCCAACGCTATCCCTAATGCATCAATGTGCACATGGAACATTTTGTTCCAATCAGGGTACACTAGTATAGGGGCGCTTATCAGTCTTTCCTTTAAGTTATTCAGGATTGTCTGAAAATCTGAAAATGAACTCTTACATTCTTTTTAGCAATTTTTCCATTGGGGTTGTGATGGATGCGTAGTTCCTGATGAACCACCCGTAGTACCCCGTATGACCCAGAGTTGCTCTTAGTTGTTTTACGTTGCGCGGTGGTTCCATGTGGACAATTTTCATCACCTTTGCGGGGTATACACATACTCCATCCTTGCAGATGATATGGCCTAGTAGAGTTCCAAATGGGACTGCAAAGATACATTTCTTGAGGTTTAAAGAAATATGCAATTGCCTGCACCTTTCAAACATTATTCTTAATAAGCTGGTGTGTTTTTTCAATAGATTGTATATTGTCGAGTCATCCATGTAGACTTCTAGAAACTTGCGAAGATACATTTCTTGAGGTTTAAAGAAATATGCAATTGCCTGCACCTTTCAAACATTATTCTTAATAAGCTGGTGTGTTTTTTCAATAGATTGTATATTGTCGAGTCATCCATGTAGACTTCTAGAAACTTGCGAAGATACATTTCTTGAGGTTTAAAGAAATATGCAATTGCCTGCACCTTTCAAACATTATTCTTAATAAGCTGGTGTGTTTTTTCAATAGACTATATATTATCGAGTCATCCATGTAGACTTCTAGAAACTTGTGAATATAATCCCGGAATGCAGCTATGACAATCCTTGAGAAGACTGTTGGTGAATTCTTTAGTCCGAATGGCATCACATTGTATGCATATGACCCCCACTCAGTAGTGATTTTTTTTTTCTTTTATCCTCTTCCGCTATTCAGACTTGGTGGTAACCTAAAAATCCATCTGTGAACGAATATGCTTCGTTCCCCACAACATTGTCTAGGACTTCATCACTGAAGGGCGTAGGGAACGGGTCATGCACACATGCGTTGTTAAGGCTTCTGTAATCAACACTTACTTTGATTTCGGTTGCATCCTTCTTATTATGTATGACTATTGGGCTTATCCACTTAGATTCATCTATCGGAAATATGATTCATACTTCCAAAAAAATTTCAATATCCTTCTTAACTTTCTCCTTCACCCTTGGGTTTAATCTGTATGGTCTTTGATTTACCAATGGGGCATTCGTTCTCAAAGTGATTTTCATTTCCCCATTGTTTCCTTTTATCCCCTTCAGCTATGCTAGTGAAGCTGGGAATAGGTCTTGATATTGTTGCAATAGGTCGAAAATTTATTTGGTGGTTTTCTCATTCCAATAGTCTCCCACCGATGCCATCTTGGGCTTATCCTCTGACCCAAAATTTTGCTTTCTCAGCTTCATTAGTAGAAGGTGGGCACCTTCTATTATGGGGCTCTCTTGAATGTCCCTTTCTCCTTCCGTTTCCCTGAATGTTAGGTGTCTCAATCCCTACAACCTCCTCTGGCTCTACGTCCACCTTATCGCAAGTTACATATCCTCGCGACTCCATTTCATACACACATTGCAGAAAATTTTTGTCGATCCCTCCTTCAACCAACAACTTTGGGGTGAACAAAACCCCTTTTATTGCCCAGAGTGCCTCTGTCATTTGTGCCTCATTGCATCTGAATGAAAAGTTGCTAACAAATTGTACCTCCAAGGTATTCCAATATGTTGTCTGCCGAAGGAGCTCATCTTGGACATACCAAGCTCGGGGGACAATCCCGAGGGTATGTATAAATGCGTGTACCCATTGATCCTTCGACATTCCCTTTCTCTTCCAGTTGGTTATGCAATCTTTGATGTGCTCCTCGGGACTTGAATCCCCCTTGTATCTTCCCTTATTCTGTGGTCGTTCTTCCTCCTGGGAAAATATTTACTTCATGGCTTGTTTGATGCTTGTCTAGTCTCTTAGTGCACAATGGTGTGTCTTCCACCATCTTGTCGGATTTGCCATGAGGGTGATATCGAGAAAGGGAATCCTTTGATCCTCTGTGATCTCCCAGTCTACTCTGTCTAAGAATTTGTCCACCAGTTCAAGGCCATAGTACTTCGAATAGTAATTTACCTCCAGTCCTCCCCAGTTTACTTGGATTATCATTGCACATCATCTAGTGGTCAGTTTGTATCCACCTTGTTACCATGCATCCCATGCAGCTTCTGAACTGGTCTCTGAGCTTTGCAAACTTCTCCAGCTGACTGATTCCCCAGTCATAGGGTTTATGTAGTCCTCTCTCTTCCCTGTTGTGAGCGCGTATAGATGGCCTAACGATCTTGGATCATCCATGTAATCTACTGGTTTTGTGAACTTAGTTCCTTGGTAGGGATCTAAAGGTTGGTTCACCCTTAGTTTGTCTACTTCGAAAATCATCAGTTCTTTCTTTAGGTCTATGACAATGTAGTTCTGGTAGCCCCAATCGATCCCCAGGAGTGCCAGATATGGGTCCTTATCCCCCATGATGTCAATTACCTCGAATTCAGTGTGTGTCTTCACCCCTACCACATCAACTTCCAAGTTCTCCAACCTCCCAATAGGTAGTATGCAATATTTATTTGCCATCCTTAGCTGAATTGGTGAGTATTTCAGTTGAGGCTTCCCCATTTCCTCCCAAGTTTTCCTGGGTAGGATGTTTACATCCGACCCCAAGTCTAACATTGTGTCCCTTATCTAGAATCCTGCCACCTACACATTGATTTGGAACCCCTGTCTGCTTCTTCTCTTGTTCTGTTTCACTCTTCTAGAAGCCTTCTCTAGCAAATCTACGCGTGGTCTTTCCACTTATACTTCTTCCATGGATACTGCAGCCTAATAACTTTTCCGCAACTCCTTCGACATGCCTTCATCCTCAACAACTTTCAAGAACAGTTTAAACAACTCCCTAATCAGCTGGGTGTGATCGAGCATGTGATCCTGTGGTCTTTGATTATCTCTCTCCTTGGTCATCCCCTCGAACAACTTAGTTTCTTCATGATAGTACTTCTTTTGGCATTTGGGCTTATATACCTTCGGTGGGGACGTCGCTTTAGAGATCAAGGGTGGGTCCTTTGTGTAGCGATCGTCCCCTGCCTTCCTCCCTCCTTGGGTGACTATATTAATATTGGTTGCGGGGAGGTCGTCATCGGTCTGTGGTTCAGCATTCACCAAGATGGCCCCCCTCTATCTTGTTCTTTCTTCCTATAGGTTTTAACCCCATACAGAAATTACCTGCATACGAATTCTAAAACACAGAAAATGAACAATGCGAGAGCATAACACATAAAACACATATAACAAGGATTTTCCCCTAGATCCCAAAACAGGGACTACCAGCTTGATTTTTCATTATTTTCATTTCAATGTTGCAATACATATTTATACATGCCGAAGCAACAAATACCATGGAATAACAACCATCGTGTCCAAAACCATGGACCTAAAACCATCGCGTCCAAAACCATGTGCGAAAACCATGCACAAAACCATAGGTAGGTCCACCCAACCTAATATAGGGTCCAAAAAAATTCCCCGGGGTGTTGCCCCAGACCCCATAGAGGGGGGCTACCAACCCCCCCTGTGGCCCCCCCACTGAGCAATTAGCGCAATGAAGGGGGGGCTCTGCCCCCCCTTCTAACCCCCCAATTAACTAAATGGGCTAGTCATAAAGAGAATATAACACAACCCAACATTCTCCCACTTGTTGTTTTCTTTCCACAGGGGGCCATAGGAGAGCTTAGTCATTTATCCAGCCCTGCAATGCCCATTGTTTCTCTACACCAAGAGAAATTCTCAGAGCTCACAGATTTTGTCAATGCATCTGCAGTATTCTTCAAAGTGTCCACATTTACCAACAACACCTTTTTGTCTTCTATCATATCCCTCACAAAGTGATACTGAACATCAATGTGCTTTGTATTTGAATGATAACCAGAGTTCTTTGCCACAAAAATTGCACTTTGGCTGTCACAGTCTATCCTTATAGCTCCCTTTACTAACCCCATACTTGAACAATATCTCTGTAACCAAACTGCTTCCTTGCTTGCATGAGTGGTTGCCATGTATTCTGCCTTTGTAGTTGATAGTGCCACTACAGATTGTTTCTTACTCATCCAACACATTGGACCTCCAAATAGGTTAAACACATACCCACTTGTAGATCTTCTCTGATCCAGATCTACAGTCTAGTCTACATCAACAAGGCCATGAATATCCAACACTCCATCGAATACTGGTCTTCCTTGGTAGCACAAGCCATAATCACTAGTGCCACACAAATACTTGAAAGCCCGCTTCGTTGTTGTCCAATGCTCGTTCCCTGGTTTTAACATAAATCTGCTCAATACTCCCACTACATGTACAATGTCTAGTCTAGTACAGACCATCATATACATCAAACTACCTATTGCACTTGCATATGGAACATGAGACATGTCCTCTTCCTCTTCTTGTGTCTTGGGACACTACTCGGCAGATAACCTTACACCTATAGGAATAGGAACCTTCACCGGTTTACTATCTTGCATATTAAACCTCTGCAGTATTGTCTCGACATACTTCCTATGGTTTAACTAGAGCTTCCTCTTTGCCCGATCTCTTTTAATTTCCATGCCCAAAATATATTTTGCAACACCGAGATCTTTCATATCGAATTTGGAGGACAATTGGGTCTTCAAATCTTGGATAATTTCTTTGTCATTTCCAACCAGCAACATATCATCCACATACAAGACCAGATAAATAACACGGTCACCAATTAATTTGAAATACACAGAATGATCTGCTTTGCTTCTGGTGAAGCCAAGTCCTCGTATAAATGTATCAAATTTCTGATACCACATCCTTGGTGACTGTTTTAACCCATACAGAGACTTCTTTAACTT
>APFE031392984.1:57810-105541 GCA_000404065.3 Pinus taeda | reverse complement strand
TGAAGGGAGCGATAGTTTAAGTGACCAATTTGCTCATGCAAAAGTTTTCTCACTTCATCATTATGAGCAACAAATATTTAGGGAAGAGTTGATGACCCAAAGTTGTTAAACTTATACAACCTTGTAGAATCATCAACAATGCCAGTAGTTAAAATATATCTAGGATCTCTTAGGTCCTTAATTACAACATGATGAGGTGAATATTCAATGATTTTACCTTCACCTAAATGAGTTATCTGATATACAGGTAGAAGGTTGCAGGATAAGGTTGGAACACATAATACATCATTAAATTGACCATTGTCTAGATGAATAGTTCCGGTTCCTACAACACTAAGAGATCTATCATCACCAACATATATTTTTTTGGTGTTACAATCATTTAAAGAAGAAAACATGGCTTTGCTTTTGGCCATGGGATAAGAAGATCTAGAATCAATGAGCCACTCATGAGAATGAGAAGAAGAAGATACATTTAGTGCAAAACCAGACTAAGATGTTTGACAACCACATGCAAAAAGTGTTATACCTAAAGATGAAGTTGAAGTTGAATAATGCTCCAAATGGATGTTATGATTCTTCATTGTTTCTTCCAAGGCTTCCATCTTCTTAAAGCATTTGGCTTCTAGGTGGCCATCTCTATTACAAAAGTTGCAATGCCTATCAATATTCTTCCCTTTGTTTTTATTTTCCTTATCATTTTGTTGAATTGATTTTTTCATTTTGAGATTGAAATTGTTGAGGGCCCTTGTTAGGTTTAGGACCATTCCTTTTAGGATACTACTTCATAGGATTCTTTGAATTTGGTCGTTGCTGGGAAGATAAAGCTTTCTTAGAAGAGTTTCCAAGATTAAGAAGACCAATATGTAAGAGTTTTTCTTATTCTCTTATTAAAGAATCACAAAAGGCGTCAAAAGAGGGGGGCTTCTAGTCTTGACCTTGAGAAATAAAGGCTTCTCTAGTAGAATGGAAGGTGGAAACAAACACAGAGTATGTTGGTCCCAACTTAGTAAGAATCGAATAGATAAGGCTACCATCTTCTTTCTTAACTTTAACACCTTCCAAGAGAAGTCGAAGGGTCTTGAACTTGGACAGAAAATATTCAATAGAAGAAAAATTATTTTGGTCTAATGTAAGCAACTCATTTTCAAGTTGATGGGCCCTAATTTCATTTCTAATTCCAAAAACTTTAGTGAGTTGTTTCATTGCTTTAGTAGGGGTATCAAGTTCTGTGATATGGAATCTAAGGTCTTAGAAATAGACATCCCTATCAACCCACGTGCTTGATATTGCCTATTTTCCCATTTGACTACCTTATCTTCATCTTTAGGTTTAGTTTCTTGGCCAGAGGCTATTCTGTAAAGACCTTTAGTTCTAAGCAAATCCACAATGTAGGACCACCATTGGAAGTAGTTGGTGTTGTCAAGAATAACTTGGCATGGACTTTCCATTTTAATAGAGATCGAAGCTGTAGATTTTGAAACTATGTGTTCCAATCGAAAGGTCTTGAAAAGTTAGGCCAATTAAAAGAACGACGACTCTGAGAATGGCTTCCGGATGAAGAAGTTATGGCTTTTTGAAGAAAAGTTGTTGAAAATGCCGATGAAGTGCGGGAATGTGCGATAGTGAATGATAATGTTATATTTAAAAAAAAAATCTCCCCCTTTTCCAAAATTAATCTAATGAGCTCACTTTAAAAAAATATTTTATGTGCCCCGCTTTTATAAACAAGTGAAAGTCACATTTACAATGGTACTTTATGAGCTATTCACTAAATTGTAACTTAAATAAAAGATAAAGAGGCTTTAGAATTATAAGTGACTCACTTTTTATAATGGGTGAGAACACTTTTACATAAAGTAACTTTAAAACATAAGTTACATGTGCTTTTTGAAAAAATAACTCAACAAAAAGAAATACTTGAACCCAAGGCCTCTATTCTCATAAAATAACTTTTGACCAAGTGAGCTAGTTTAAAAGGTTAATAATTTTTGGAAAAGAGGAAGGGGTTTCTCTTTTTTTTAGTCACCGAAGTTTTGGGGTGTGTGCTCACTTGAAAAAGCTCTTTTTTTCCTAAAAAACAAAAACCACAAAACCCAACACAAGCATAGAAAAAGAAAAAACCTTATGGCTTGAAGTTAGTTTTAGCCGGAAACTAAATATTTTCCTCAATGTTTCTAATATTCTGAGATCACACTAAGGCACGACGGAAAAGAGCATACACATGAGAAAATTCTTTCCTTTCTATTTCTAATTTACCCAGATCACACAGAGTCATGGAGCAAAAATCATACACAAAAATGAAAGGTATAGATCTGGTAATAAAAAATAGAGAGATAAATAAACCGAAATAAATAGAGAGAAAATAACTAAAAACTGCAAATAAACATTGTATACCTCTAGATCTTTAAAATAACGTAGTTAGGGCTACCCAAAACCTTTTCGCGTGAAACGAAAGGGGTTCCTTACTAGAATAGATGCTCGTAACACAATAAAATAGTCCTCTTGGCCCAAAAGTAGTGGAAAAGAGTAGATCTAGGAAATGACAGTTAGATGCAATTGCACCGAATTTGGATTTGGATCACCAATGGATGTGGCCCTCAAATAGCTCTGATACCATGTAGGAATTTATAGGGTAAGTTCCTTAGACAGAACACCAAAGGACACCACTCACAAATAGATCACAGATCAATACATCAGTGTTCTTGATGTGGTTAAAACCCTCAAAGAGGGAAACAGTCTACGCCCTGAGCCAATGTGGCCACTTCAGGAAATTTATTATTAAAAGAAATAAAATTTACATAAGCATCTCTCGTGAACGGCCACCCTACAAATGACCCTCCAGGCTCTTTCAATAGAGATCATGGACCAATTGGGTGTTAAGCCACAGATCAATTGTCGTTAATACCAAGGAGAGAATGAACCGTTCGATCAATTCATGTCTAGAACATATCGTGACTGTCAGATTGTAAGTTACAAATGTACATAGTAAAGAAACACACTTTACCTAACTCTACACTAGACCAAGTTATACAGAATTGTTTCCTATGTGTCAGAATATCCTAACAGGGGTTGGATTGAGTGTGATGATGGTCATGGATACAAATAAGTGGCCTTGACAACTTGGATAAAACAACACTGACATCATGAAATCAATATGAGAGAGGAATATATTTCTACAGGAAGGAATATAGAGGGGGTAGGCCAAGGGGGCTGAATGCATGGGAAGGGTGAAATAATAGACTAGGTAGGGAAAACTAGAAAATAGAGCTAGAGGAATCCCAAGTGAGAAAAAAAAATTGGAATAGGAAGGGAAATCACGAAAATATAATAGAAATTTAAGAGAGGAGAAATGCTTAAAATGGGAATAACCAAATCATAGAGAGCGGTTGTGCTTGCCACCCAATTTATAGTCAAACATGTGACTATCCTACAACAAATCCCAAAAACATGACCCTACAACCATACTTAATAATAATGGAGTGCCATAATAGATTACAACTTGGGAATTCAAGCCTGAAGAGTGTCGAGACTGATTTACATCCCAGTTATAGGTCCTCCATTCCTCAATATGATGGATTTGCATTATAGGTAAGGATGGGAATAGTTTACAGGGTCTCATTGTGAGCCCATATCCTATGTCTGAATCCCTTGGCTATAATCCCACTTTCTCCAAATTGAATCAATGATGTCACATTATATCAATTTGTGTACCACTTACTGAATTCATCAACCTCCACATTTACACATAGTTAAAAACTTGATAGAGGGTTGGCCACATCCCCTACTTTTATTCCTAGTGGGATGATAGTTATTCCTTCCCCCTCTTATCCCTACTTTAACACCATATATGGGTAAAGAATACATTTTTCTACTATATTTGAGCAATTTTGTTTAAGATTAGCATAAGGAAAATCGATCCATGCTCCACTATATTGTTGCTTTTGTTTTTTTACAACCTTTGTTTTCTAGGAAGTTACCAGTTTTATTTCCTACTTGTCTGATATGTGAGGAGATAATGATAGGGATGTTTTCCATTGTGCTTTGCACCCTCTCTAAGAAATTTTACACTATCCAGATCTTTAAGATTCTATTACAAGTTGATATCTAGATGAGTTTGGTGATCATGGTAATTATTGAGTGTGAATCTCCTTCCAAAATGATCTTTGAATATATTAAAGTATGGTTGTAGTCGAACATCATTTCTAGTTCTTTCAAATCCACTACATTATTTCTATAGAACCCCATGGAGCTACAGTAAATGAAGGTTTTGTTTCCTAAATGATCTTGGAAAATACCTTCATAACCTACTTTGACTGAGTTTTGTTTCGTTGCATCATTGAAATCTAGTTTGATGAAAGACAAAGGGTGACTCTAGATAGAGAGGCAGTTGGTAGAATGTTTGTGAATGACAATGGAAGGGATAAAAGTGGATTTTATAATATCTAAGGCTTTAAGATGCTTCCTTCCTAGCCTGACTCTTTCCAATATAGGTCTAATCAAGGCTAAGAAAAAATTGATTCATTAAAATTAGTATGGATAATATACCAAAGTTCCTCCATGTTGAAGTAGTGGTTGTGAAATATTATACAATTTAGTTTCTTCGAGAGGGCCTAAAGTAGGAAAACCCATAATAAGGTCCAAATCTTATTCAGTATAGAGTTAGAGAAAGAAACCACCCTTCAGTGGTGAAGGGTAAACTTGATGCTGAACGATTTATGATCTAAAAATCACATGATACTCTCCATATGGGACCATAAAGAAAGGGAGAAGTTACAACCATCGAATAGGTGATCTTCATTTTCCTCCTTTGCTTTACAATGGAATCCCCAGTGGAGTCGCCAATTTGTCATGCGGGAAGAGTTATTTTTGTGGACAAACCTAACCTCCCTAGGAGTCTAAGACTCTCTAGTGACAAACAAACCAAACAAGAGCAATCCTTCTCTAAACATACATTATTCTATGAGAAACCAAGTGTTTTCCGATCTTACCTTAGGTCCAACGCTTGTTGTAGCAGTCCAGCCTTGCTGATCCAGATGAGCTCCTCCTTCACTTTAAGACCTGCATACACTAACAAAGCAAACGATTACATAACACCTGAATATTCATCATAAAACAAAGCATATTCATCACATAGACCAAGGAGTACATGAAATAATTCATTAACAACAAATCATTGAGAAGAATGGACTTATTTGTATTAAGGAAACAAAAAGGAACCATTACAACCTGAGCCTTGGTGTTGTGCAAGCTCCTCCCAGGGTCCAACAAGAGATTTCCTCTACTTTGACAAGCTCACCCACTCCCAATATGGCAACAAGGAAGGATAGTGATCTCTCCTCACAAGTCAACAATGGAAGTCCTAATTCCAGCAGCATTTACCCTTTAGAATGTTCAGCTTTCAACCTCCCCTCCTCTGGCCCAAGGCCTGTATTTATAGTGTTCTAGGGGAAGTTATTCAGTTCCAACATCAATGGGATACTCCCTCTTTTGGATGGGGTAGCTCCTCTCTTGATGGGATAAGTTCCTCTATCATAGGGATGCATGAACCATCTGGAGGCGCTCAATACACGTCAAACACTCTTCTAGAAGCTCTAGAAGTGACCACAAGTAACTTTTTTAAGATGAAACTCGCGCCTTTTGACCTTTACAGGAGTACGCACCCATCCCTTGACTTATAGAGCGTACAAGTACGCAGGTACAATGAGTTTGGGATGCGTACACGCAGGCAAGGTAGAGAGAACCTGCATACCCAGAGATAAACATGATTTTTAATGACTTTCTCTCCTTTTTGAAGTTTGACATGGAGAGCAGAGGTATAAGGCTTGACAAGGAGGATAATATGACTATTGATGGAGCCATATTAACTGCAGATAGTCATGGTGACAAATTTCAGTGTAACACGTTCCACGCTTAAATACTTGGTAAACAAACCAGTACTAGAAGGGAGGATATGTCGATGGTTGTTGCTGTTCCAGGAATTTACAGTCGAGGTGGTTGTAAAGCCCAATAGATTGAATATGGGACCAAACCACCTGTTGCCACCAGACACAGGGGAGAATGAAGGAGCGATGGATGATTGATTGCTCGATTCCAACTTATTTAGAATAGAGGCAATCCTAGATCACCTAGAAGAGATCCCCACATTATTAAAACCGGTCATTGCCCAGAAAGATACACAATGTTGGGCGCGGGATCCCCCAAGGCAAGTTTTGGGGCTTAAAGCCCAAGTTTTGACTAAGTCCGATGTAAAGACTCTACGATTTGTGGGCGCAGAGCGCGAAGTTGTAATGAGTCATAGGGTTGTCCGCCTTTACTTTTGTAATGTAATGTCAGCTTGAGAGTTCTACCCATGGTACACAGACCATGGGATTGTATAAATAGAGTGGGGCTCTAAGTTGTAAAGAGACATCTAAGACATGGAATAATCTAAGAGAAGAGGAAGCATTGAGTCTAAGTTGAAGTGTAAAGTTGAGTCTTTGGGTCGTAGAGTAGGAGAAGGCTCTGCAGCTGACTGCACAGAGGCCCCAGTAGTCCGCAGCTGAGTGCGCGGACCCCTGCAGCTAAGTGCGCAGGGTGAGTTGAGTCTGTAACCATTGGAGAAAATAATAAAGACAAGTTTCTTATCATTCTGTGTGTCTTTTTCCTGTTTTATGCATTGAAGTATATTGGGTTTGAATTGCAAGTTTACTGTTTATTTGTTGCACGAACTTATATGAATGTGTTGAATAAGCAAATATAAGATAAGTAGTTGTTTACGCGAAGTTAACAAACAGTTATAAGAATATAAGTAAGATCCGCAGTGTAGCTTAGGGAAAGAGCACAGATCATTTCCTTAAGCAGTATGGTATCATCTTAGCCCCTGATTAGGGTTGCGCGAAGGCGATTATAATAAAGCGCGAAGGTCTCGCAAGTCAGGGTAGTGCACAAAGTGACCTGTGCGGAGACATTCCTAGTTGGACTAAGTCGACCCCTCAGACATCTCAAGGGTGCAAAAGATTGGTTCCAGCATCCCCCCATACTGCTTCGGGTGAGACCTCAGTTCGCGCACCGCAAGCTATTACTGAAAGGGCCAGTAGTACAGGGATTCGTTTGGCTAATTAACTCCAAACCTGGGTCAGGCCCCATCAACCCAAAAAATGGTTCTGTTGCCTGGACCAAAATCTGCATAGAGATGTCTGATGTTGCATCATTGGAATCCAGCTAAGAAGGAAATTGAAGGTTGGTTGGATAGGAGAATTCATGAGTTCGCGAAGCAGGAAAACAAGAATCTGTGACTATCGAGGGAAGAGTGGTTAGACTGCTACCTGTACACAGGGATCCGCGAAATTTTCTTTGCTTCTTTCCCTACTGAGCTGTACAAGTGGATCGCGAAGCTAGCAGATAGCCAAGGAAGGTGGAAGCTCGATGGTCCTATTGTGTGGACCCCAGAGTTGGTGTGCAGATTGGAAGCATCAGAGGATAAGATCACGCGCGCCGTTGATCACTGGCTTGATCAGATTATATGAGGATTCATTAATGAGTTCATGGTAGACACTTCAGTCAGCTATAGCGAGGCAGAGCAACACTTTCTCAAAGGACCGTGAGGTAAGTACGTAAAGTCTATGAACACTTGGATTAAGATGCTATTGTGTGAGAAGCTTATATTAATGTTTGGGGCTACACGAAGTGGGAAAATTTACAGAAACGAAGGAATAGAGACTAGCCCCTTGATTTCACCTCCGTGAGGGGACGAGGAAGAGCTCATGAGGGTCTCTTCATGAAGTGTGATTCATTTGATAAGGCAGAGGATTCCATGCATACCACCTCCGCCACCACCGTGTTTTAACATGGCTAGCTCAATATAGTTGCCTCTATTCAAGGGATTAGGAAATGAAGATCCGGACCAGTTTTGGTTCGTTGTAAAGGCCGTATGGGAAGCACAGGGAGTTACAGATGATAATATCAAGAAGGTGATGTTGGTTAGCACTCTATAGGATCGCTTGCTGACCTGGAATATTAAGCACTCAAGTGATAATCCAACTGCGGGAATCATGGCTATCCAAGCTGCGCTAACTAAAGAATTCAGCAAACCAAAGTTAGAGGCACAGTCAATGATTAGGTTCAATGAGATCACAATGCTACCAGGTGAGATTCCATGGGAGCTGGATTAGAGACTGAAGTGTACGATTCGCAAAGCTAATATGAATTTGACGCATGGACAACACCGTGAATGGTTTGTAGCATCACTAATGTAGCATTTAAGGAACATGTTGTCATAGCAGAGGTTAACAACTCAGGTAGAAGCTTTGGAAATCGCGATGAGCTGCATGAGACCCCAATACAGGATCCTAACTTGGGAGTTTAGCAAATCCATGCGCAGTTAAAAAACTTATGCCTTAAGATGCAGAGTCTGAAACAGGATAGGACAAATCGACCAAAAGTGCGTGAAGAAGTGTGGTGCGTGAAAGGAAAGGGTCAGGGTCATGACAAAGACCACTGCCCGATGTTTGCAAACTACCTCGCAGGAGGAGGAATGATGCCGTTAAGACCAGAAGCACAAGCAGGACTGAGCACGACACCTTCTTTGTGGTGTGAAATTTGTCAAATAGGAGGAAAGCATGCTACGAACAACTGCCATTTGTTGCAGAAGTACACGTAGAATTCACAATAGTTGTTCTGTAATTCCTATAGAACGGCGAGACACGATGAGCACACATGTAGAAGTTATGAGCTGATGATGGATAGAACCCCCACCTATAATATTCAGGCTAAAACTCGGCCCCTAGACTAGGGTCCAGGGATGGCACAAACCAGATTCCAGGGGCGCAGATGAGGCCGAGGTGGAGGAGGACATGGAAGAGGCCGTAGACAACTAATATGCTACAATTGTGGAGGGCCATGATATTATGCCTGCGATTGTATGAATCCAACACGCCCATCATGCTTGTACTATACCTTGTTTGATCATGAGAGAGAAGATTGTCCTACGCTGATAGCTAGGATACGTGAAAAGGGAGCACTACCACCTCCCCTGACTCAAAAATTGCAAATGATGAGGTCTGAGTCACACGAGGAAGAACCAAATGTGAATATTGTGCTCCGAAGTGGAATTATGATGGGAGATGATAAAGGAAAACAACCCGAAGAAAGTACTTGGGTTCACAAAGCTTCGGTGAAGGAAGCGGAGTTTGATTTGGAGCGCACTCAGGAAACTTTTATGGAAGCTAAGAATAGCTTTGCTGATGGCTCCACTTTAGGAAGCAAAGATAGATCGGAGCCGGAAATGGACCCATCGTTGCTTACGATGTTCCTGGAAACATGTATGAAGTTACTTTATGACAGTAAGGCTGTAAAGGGATTACAAGAACTCATTAACAAATGCGTTGGGACCGCGCCAGGAGAACCACACGTAGTCTGGAAGATTGGAAAACATAAGACAAGAACATAAAGAGAAATGAGGTTAACCATGCAGATTGGAGAATATGAGATGGACCAAGTAATTCTGGATTTAGGGTCGGACGCGAATGTTCTATCAAAGCAGACATGGGAGCGAATGGGGAGGCCTATGCTGCAGTGGTCTCCTATTTAGCTGCACATGGCAAACTAGCATAAGATAATACCCCTGGGGAGATTGCAGGGAATCACGGTGGATATTGAGGGAGCAAGCGCACTAGCCACCTTTGAGGTGATAGAGATTGTTGATGACAGAAATCCCTACCCTGCGCTCTTAGGAATTGATTAGGCCACTGACATGAACGGGGTGATTAATCTAAAGAAGTGCAGATGATTTTTGAGAAGAAGTCTCTGCGCGTAGTTATACCCTTGGACCCTGCTAAGGGATTGCGCTACACAGAGCCGGTGCGCGACTATGAAAGTGAAGACGATTTGGACTGCATCTACAAGATAACTGTGCGAGAGCAAGACTGGGTAAATCCTACCATGGATGGACGAATTTCATGGGAGCACGAAAGCTCTTGTACTTCAGATTCGGATGAGGAGATAGAGCGATGGAAGAACTGGTTACACGAGGTAACAACGCTGAACTGTAACATGATGACAAGATTGTTGTGCTGCGTATCAACTGAAATGAGGGATTTACCTACTTATGATGGATTTGGTGAGGTAGATGCTTTCTTGCACCAATTTGAGAGGGAGGTGCCAGGAAAACAACATTTTGAAGCCTTGCATTGGGTACTTGCACTACACTCGCGAGGTGGTGGGTTACGCACAAAGGAAAATTTGATGACTGGTGCGCCTGTAGGAGGATGATGTGCACATGGTTTGAGAAACCTAGAGGGTGTTCGGTGGGTAGATAAAATGGTCGAGATAGTCTGCACGCGCATCTGGCTAGGTGGGTACAAGCATATGATAAACAACTTGCGCAGATGCACGTGAACTTCGCGATGGGAAATACGATCACTAAGCATGTGTTTGGGGGGGAAATGCGCGAACAACTCCTCAAATTAGAATGACAGAATGTGGAAAGAACGAGTGCGCAGAAGGTTGTCCACGTGAAAGCCTTTAATAAAGTGTGTGAAGCACTGAACAAGGTATGTAAGATGCAGCAAAGTGATTGGGACCTGCGCGTACTAGCAATCCTATGGGTTTATAGGGCAACGTGCAAGAAACTGACAAAACAGATGCCTTCTAGGCTTCTTTATGAAGCAAACATAGAAATACCGATGAAATATATCATGCCTAGTTTGTGCATAATAGCGCTCATGGATATGAAAGATCGTGGAGCCTTGAAGGAAGGGATTGCGCAGTTGAAAGAAGAGGAACACATGGGACCTGATGAAGAGATCCAACAAGGTGATCTTAGGCTCCAACAACTTATGAAGGAAAAATTTCACATGAGGGAGGAAAGCACTATGGCGGATGAAGTCAAACAGCTGGAGGAAGGAACAAAAATGGATTTTATTGATAAAAACGTTGTGGTGATACAATAGTATGCGCACAATTACGATGATAAATTTAGCGACTACCACCGAGAGTTGACCAGTTTGATGCCTTTGATTGGACTGCGTATTACTAAGGGGATCACAGATAGTGGCACAATGTAGGTATTAAAGTTAAAAGGCGAACTTTTCCCAGAAAATGTAACTGATAATCGGTCGAAACCATATACAGGTGGCGCGGCCACCTGACTATTCGTCAGAAGCACAGTCTTAGTGCTCCAGGAAGTTGAAAGGAGGTGCGGGACTATAAACTACTCTGCCCAAGAGCTGCGCGATGTCAAGGATGCATGCAGGAGCAAAGTGTCACAAGGTCCGTGACAACGCAAGGGTAGCTGTGATGTCGTGTGGGTTGGCTGGAAAGTGACCGTTATAGTCACTATTCACGATGTGATGCTTGGTTTGAGGCCAAATGGAGTGGGTAGCAGGCATTTAAGGTGAGATTTATGGGAAATATTTGGGAAAATCTGTTGCCAAGGGAGCATTAATGGACTGGATTTGGGTGGAATGGTCGAAATTGAATTCAAAAGGCGCTATAAATTACAAAGGGCTGCCCATCAAACAACACTTAGTCATTTGAGAATTGAGTTGTTGTGTGCCCAGAGTATTCTGAAACGAGACCAGTTTAACTTGTTGAGAGCATTGTTTGAGCACCTGGTTGAGCAGTTGAGAGATTTCCGGACAAACAAAATGGTAGCATCTAAAGAAGCCAGGGAAATCAAAGAAATGACCACTGAAGAGGCCGTGCATGCCATGATAGTAGAAGATTCCCCTGAGAGCACCGAGATAGTTGTGGAAATCCCTAAATCTCTACGCACACCAAGACCCAAGAAAGCTAAGAAACCCATGATTCCAATGCGCGTGTCCCCTCGAAACCTGTTGTGAACTAAATTGACCATGGAAGAAAAGGGGAAAGCAGTTAATTTGGAAACTGATGAGGAGGAGGAAGACTTTGAGGACATCTTGATAGAAGAGGATGAGGAAGAAGACATGGAGCAAGAAACTGAGGGCGTGGACCCTCTGACCAGCTACCCGTATATGTTCCTCTGCGGAAGGGGAAGGTGAAGGTGCCCAAGGATATCGATGAGAGTAAAAGCTCTCTACAGACGCCGCTGCTACCCGACGATATCATTTTCGAAGGAGTGCACCTGGGATGGGTGCCGAGTTTCAAGTTTGAAGATTGGGATCTCGTCGACCACGATAAATTCCCTCACTTGGTGACCGTGCAACTCATGAAGCCGAAGAAAAACACCGCGATAGGAGTCGTAGAGTTGGATTTGCGCAAGTGGTTGCGCGGCATAGGGAGCTGCTCTTCCTGGTGCACGATGGGTGTTTGTGGCTGGAGGAGCCCATACCCATCACAGACCACCTGATCCATAGAATTACCCGACTCCCTTATAAAGGGGAAGACCCAATAGACATTTCAGAGGGTAAAAGCAGTGATTTAGCCATCGCGGAGGCCATGAAAAAGAAATATAAGCTTGAGAATAAAAAGAGGGGCTATGCGATCTCCAGTATCAACAACAAGGCAGTCAAAGTCGCAACTCAAGTACTGGTGGGTAAGGTCATGTGGAAGAGCAGCGTGGATGAGGTGCCCGCACCGGTGGTTGCACTTGCTGAGCAGTGTGCAGAGGGGTTCCAGTTTAACTGGTCTGAATACTTGTGCTAGGAGTTCCTGGAGAATTGCCGTGAGGCATAGGAATAGGGGAAAAAATTCCACTATGCATGGCTTCTATTGTCCATAGTGCTAGTGGCTGGGGAATTGCCTGAGGACAGCCAGTTCCCCCCAATTGCGAGGGATCTCCTGAAGGCCGTGAAGTACACTTCGCTATGGGCCACTAAATACGTGCACAAATACGAGATAGTAAAATATTTTGAGTGTTCGTGGAGATGAACATCAGAATGGGGATTAATCGCAAGCTGCGGTTATTGCCCACTATCTATAACAGCTTACAAATCTTCACAAATTTTAAGGTGGAATTCCATCACGTCTACATCAGGGCACGCAAGGACCCCGTGAAGAAGTGGAATGAACTACCATACCTAGCAACGAATGATGTTATATTTGATGTACTTGAGGCGTGGCCGCCTGAGTGGCGCACTCCAGCCATCTCCGTGGTGGAAGTAGGCAAGTTTGCTGCACAGAAAAAGGAGGAGGAGGAAAAACTATGGGTAGCGCAGTTGGAAGAGAAGAGAAGAAAAGAGGCAGCAACAACAAAGGCGCAGGAGGCGCGGGACGCTACGAAGGCCGCAACAGAAGCATATAAGGCAACAAAGAAGGAGCATGAGGGACGAAAGTCACCTTCACTTGAGCAGGAACAAGAGTTGGAGACAGAGACAGAGGAGGGTGGCGCGGACCCACAAACAACATTGACATAGTTGAATTGCCAACGTCTGAGAGAGGAGGTGGGGCCGCAAAAAAAGTCGAAAGCATGTAAGACTTCTTTCCACTTGATCACCCTCATTGAGGGAGATTTGCATGATATAGGGGAGACGGTGCGCGATGTCACCGCGGAGGCCCTCAAGCAATTGGCGGAGGAGAATCAGATTGTGTTGGGGGCCCTCCGGGCACAGATTCAGGAGTTGCAGGTGTGCACTCCCCTAGCTGGTACTCTCTCGACGAGCCTCGCAGTAGGAATGGCCGTGATTGAGGAAATGTTGTGCCTGCACGACCAACACAATAATGTTGCCAAAGGGGACACTGGTTACAGAAACCAAGGCTGATAGGCCTATAATCAGTGCATTGAAGGGAGTAGGGATCAGCATGGTTGTGCTCCCTCGGGAGACACTTTATGTCCTGCAAGATAGAGTGATTGTAGAAATGTGGGCTAGGGAGGGTCGTGCGCTATAGGTGTTAAGCAAACAAAGAATCAACGTAGAGCAACTGAGCCTACAGTGTGACGAGGTAGTTGTGCAAAACCAACAGATGGTGCAGGTGGTTGAGGAGGCCTGCCAGATCATCCCTGAGTTGGCCATCTCAGCAGAGGCACCAGTAGAGGTGCACATCCAGAGGTTAGCAACAGAAGTGCGTGAGGCGTGAGAAGAGATTGCCAAGGTTTAACTGGAGTTGAACCTTCATATAGTAGAGCTACGGTTGAAGGCGCAACCTTCAACTCCTCCATAGGTAAGGGAACAGTGTGCGGGCGCCATCACGATGGGAATAGAAGAGATCAACAGTGCAGTGAAGGACTGCACCAAAGTGTTGGAATAATCGTTCGAGGTCCTCATCGCTCTGTAGGAGGACCCGAACATACAATGCTTGGAAACAGAGGCGCGTGAGCTACAACAATAGTATGACGACATCAAAGGGACCACGCAGACAGTGGCCCTTACACAAAGGCTCAGGTGAATGCAATAGGCAAAAGCACTTAAGGAGAAAGTAGATGCAGCACGACATAAAGAAGCGGTTCTAAAGGCATGCATCCAACCGTGGATCGATGATGCCTTCGTCATCACAACAACAATTGAAGGCAAGCTCGCGCAGATGTAGGAGACCTAGGAGCAGATACAGGGAAGCAGTTCAGATACCGCAGTCTCTAAACAACGCATCCAGGAGATACAACAGGCAGTCGCTCAGTGCGCTGCCGACCTTGCAGCAGTCCGAGCAGAGTTAGGAGCTCTCCATGCGAAGATCTCCGCATCGACAGAGTGACTCGAGGGTGAGTCACAATGTTTGTGTCAAGAGCCTGTTGGGTCTAGATCCCCCAAGTCAATTTTTGGGGCTTAAAGCCCAATTTTTTACTATGTCTGATGTAAAGACTCCGCAATTTGTGGTCACAGAGCGCGAAGTTGTAATTGAGTCATAGGGTTGTCCGCCCTTACTTTTGTAATGTAATTTCATCTTGAGAGTTCTACCCATGGTCTGAGGACCATGGGATTGCATAAATAGAGTGAGGCTCTAAGTTGTAAAGAGACATCTAAGACATGGAATAATCTAAGAGAAGAGGAAGCATTGAGTCTAAGTTGAAGTGTAAAGTCGAGTCTTTGGGTCGTAGAGTAGGAGAAGGCTCTGCAGCTGACTGCGCAGAGGCCTAGTAGTCTACAACTAAGTGCGCAGACCGCTGCAGCTAACTGCGCAGAGTGAGTTGAGTCTGTAATCATTGGAGAAAATAGTAAAGACAAGTTTCTTATCATTCTGCGTGTCTTTTTCCTATTTTAAGCATTAAAGTATATTGGGTATGAATTGCAAGTTTGATGTTTATTTTCCGCGCAAACTTATATGAATGTGTTGAATAAGTGAATATAAGATAAGTATCTATTTATGTGAAGTTAACTAATAGCTATAAGAAGATAAGAAAGATCTGCAATGTAACTTAGGGAAAGAGCGCACATCGCTGCCTTAAGTAGCGTGAAATCACCTCAGTGCCTGATTAGGGCTGCGTGAAGGTGATTATAACATAGCGCAAAGGTCTCACAGGTTAGGGCAGTGCACGAAGTGACCAACACGAAGACATTCCTAGTTGGACTAAGTCGACCCCTCAGACATCTCAAGGGTGCGGAAAATTGGTCCAGCATCCCCCCATACTGTCCCCCCATACTGCTTCGAGTGAGAGCTTGGTCTGCACTCTCTGGGTTGTTGCCAAAAGGGACAGTAGTATAGGGATTTGTTTGGCTAATTAAATCTGAACTTAGGTCAGGCCCCATCAAGCCAACACATGGCAGCATAGGGACGACACTTAGTAGTAAGGGCAACAGATTACCAACTGATCGCATGACACCTCTACAAGATGGGCTTAGATCAAATGCTAAGGTGTTGCGTCCCCCAACATGAAAGGAATGATGTCTTATGGGAGTAACATGTAGGGGTCGAAAGAGGCCATGTGGGAGGTAAGGCCACCGCAAGAAAGATTCTACACGTAGGACTATGGTGGCCAACTATCCATAAAGATTTTAAATAATTTTCTAAGACATGTGACGTCTGTCAAAGGGTTGGAAATCCTTCGCAACGGGATGAGTTTCCTCTACATCCATTCCACACAGTGAAAATCTTTAATAAATGGGCAGTAGACTTCATCGGACCCATTTCACCACCGGCGAGGCATTCGCGAGCAAGATACATAATAACGACAACAAAATACCTCACAAGGTGGGCAGATGCAACACTCGTTAAGGACTGTACAACAAAAAAAATGGAAATGTTCATTTTTTAGAACATCATTTCAACGTTCGGATGCCCGAGGAGCCTCACAAGTGACCAAGGGATGCAATTTCTGAATGAGACCATTGAGACTCTACTGAAGACTTTCATGATTCAACATAACAATAGTAGCTTGTATCACCCACAAGCCAATGGTGCAGTAGAAGAATTTAAAAAGATACTGGAGAAAGGGCTAACAAAAGTCGTATCAGCCAACCATGACGACTAGGATGAAAGAATACCCACAAATCTATTAGCATATAGGACAATTGTAAAGAGACTCCATAATAAAAATCCATTTCAACTTGTATATGGAAGGGAAGCGGTGGTAACGACAAAATTTATATTACCTAGCATGTTCATATCAGAGGCCACGGGGATGACGGACAATATTGTCTTAGCAGAGTTTCATCAATCAGTGGAGCAGAGAAGGAAAAAATCTTGGCATGATAGGCATATCAAGAGGAAGTCTTTTGAAGTTGGGGAACAGGTACTCCTATATGATAACAGGTTCCAGAAGTTCCCAGGGAAACTATAGATGCACTGGTTGGGTCCATTTATAGTCACGGAAATCAGAGAGTCAGGAGTAGTAAGGCTTACGCAACTGGATGGAGTCCTATTGCATGGATGGGTGAATGACGCATGCCTGAAGCCCTTCCGTAAAACATAAAAAAAAAAGGTGGAGGAACAATAAGGTTGCGGCAAAAACTTCGCATGCCGCAACCCATTTGTGGTCAGGGGGGGAGCAGAAAAGGTAGAGTCAATATTCACACATGTAATCCTAGTCAGCAAGGTACATGTGGGCATGCGCTTTTTCCAGACTTTATGATCACACAAGTACCTATCCTTTCCGATGTACCAGTAGTCATTTCCAAATTAAGTAACTAATAATGCAACTGTCAAAGTAGGAGCCACAAAATATTTTCCCATTAATAATAAATTTAGTTAATAAGTAACACCATCACGGAAAAATAAATACTCCATGCAGCCCACTCTGTACTTTCCCAGTCCACGTCATAACTGTCACGTCTAAGTTGGCCGTCGGCAACAAGGTATAGCTAGAACACATGGGAAATTTACCAGAGTAATTAGTTGCTGAGGCCTAGTCAGTCAGGGGACGTCGTGTCAGGGTCGGCTACTTAATTCATAGGAGAATGAAGGGAATTCCAGAATTCCAATTGCAGATAACAGAAGAATTACATGTTCGCTATGAAGAATAGGTGTAAAGACAAAGACGCAGGAAACCTCAAGTGCAGGTTGTTTATCGCATGAGAAAGGAGATGGTGAAAGGAATGGTATCAATCCCACAAGACACCTTAGATGCACAAATTGAAGTGACCGATAATCTGTATGGAAAGTATGACAAGGCAGATTTGATCAACAACGACTTTACAGATTGTTTCCAGTTCCCAACCATGAAAAAAGAGGTTTATGCAAAGGAATCCTAGAAGGAGGATGGCACTAGGGACTTCAGGCTCAGGGAAGAGTTTAAGGGGATACAAATATTGAAATTACTCCATTTGAGGAGTCTACCTGTGTTCGACACTCAATTTGCCGCTATGAAGTGTACCAAGCTGTTGGCGAGAAGGATGCACGAAGGGTCACTGTGGTTGGATAAGGAGTATCACATCCATGTGGAGGATATTAATTGTCTAACAGGGCTGGTCGAAGGAGGGAATGCAGTTAGCACATCGTTCTAGATAGGGGCTAAGCAAGGCCAGAAGCAGGCTAAAGATTACATCTATGCTCGATATGGGACTGAGCAGGGTGGGAGAGGAGCGAAACTAGATATGATTAACAAGGTTGACATCATATTTTCTTGCTACATCAATGCAGGAAAAACAATGCATAATTTTACAAAGAACGAATGCACTTTGGACACAATCTTAGTTGCAGAACATTATTGTCGAGGAGAGGTGCTTAACTGGTCGGCCTTCGTTCTCAACGAGCTATTTGAAGCTTGTGAAGATGCTTATCGACGGGGTACTGGGTTCATGTTCGGATACCTTTTGATGTCACTGGTGATGTGGAAATGGAGGCCATCGAAGGAGAGGGAAATGACACCCATCATCAAAGGACAACCACTTGCACTTCGCTACAGTCCATGGAAGGCATCTGGGGACCCCAACATGAAGGAGATCAACGAAATAACTTTCAAATACTGGTATGAGCAGATGCTGGCCACCATAAGGTTGACATAAAGGATACCTAAGGCTTTGTTGGATGAATTCTTAGAGGAGCTCTGGTTCAGCGCCTCCCACACGCACACTTACCTAAGACTATAGTGTGTCCACCTAGAAACATTTAAGATGAGGCCGCAAAGGTGTGTACTAATGGCAGAAGTGCTACACAGAGAGGTGGAATCATGGCCGAGAGTAGCCTGTGAGATAATAGAAGGGAAGCATAAGTACCTTTTCGGAGCCTTGATGCCACAGGTACGAGGGGGAGATGGGGAAGAGAGCAGTAGGAAGCGGCAAACCAAAGATGAAATCCAACTAATGATGCTCCAGATGGAGGAGAAGATGTTCGAACTTAGACGAACAATTGCTAGCTTCGAATCAGGTGAGATCAATTACCCTGCCCAATTTCAAGGCTCCAACACTTTTTTCCCCTATCATAACAATGCTGCTCGCCATGAAACTCCCCACGGGAGTAGTCCAGGCTCCCTCCCAACCAACGGTCCCCAAACCAAAGAAAAAGCGAGTTGTCCAAAGTCTGACTGTCAAAAAGCCGAAAATTATTCCACCAGCTCTGATCATCGACCTTACTAAAGAAGTCAAGCAATCAATCCCCGCAGCCACCATAGTTGAAGAGATTCCTGCCACCACCTCCACCACTTTACATTAGTCATGGGAGTCGTCCCTGCACATAGCCTCCACCTCCACGACCCTGTTCGAGACACTCCCATTTGACCGATGAAGGACAACTGTGGAAGCAAAAGTTCAGTCAGCTGGTTGGACAGAGGGCACCAATCCTGCCAACGGAACACAACCAACAGAACTTACATCACCGATGCTTGGGTTGGACCCACTAGAATGGGGAAATCTAGATGTCATTCTGTAGGAGGAAAGGGTTGAACCATACTTGCCACCTTTCCCTATAAGGCTCACAGTGCTCCCAAACCCTAACATCATTCCACCCACTCCACAATTCACCACGCCATCACAGTAAGCCCATTCGCCTGCCTCCCACTTCGAAAAATCCATCACCAGTGGCCTACCCCTACAACAGCAATTCCCAGAACCTAGTACAATATAGGTCAATATGCTCCAACACTGTTCGTCGGCACAATTGTTTTCATTTATCCAGTAAGAAATGTACAGGGTCGAAAGGATCCATGAGGATCTGGCCAAGGAACATGAACATTGAGCAAGACAGTTGCAAGAGGTGACAGAAGAGTGCAATCACTTGTGGAAAGCAAACACGGACTTGCAAGCCCAGGTCGATCAACTCACGCAATGATTTAGGTCACTATGGCCTACCATCATTGATGCAAATACAAAAGCATCGACGAACATGGCTACCTGCATGCTAGTCAGCTGCTGCAACCACATCTAGGTGGCATGCTTAAACCTGGCAGCTACCAATGCCAAAATGACAAGGAAGCAGGAGCCGGTGAGATCAGAACCACCAGACCCAGTGGAAATCTACGCGAGGACTATTGAGGAAAAATTCATGGAACTAGAAGCAAAGAAACAAGCCTTAACTGATGCCCTCGTCGACGGATATGCTCTAATGAGTAAGGTACATGACTAGTCAGGCACTTTGGAATTGAAGAACCATTTGTTCTACCCCTTAAGGAACAAATACAAACCCTATTTGCTAGCACAAAAGATAGTATATACACTGCCCAACTGCAGCAGATTAACGAACAAATTGACACCATTCAGGCCCAGGTTGATCATATCGAGGAGGAGTCGGCAAAGATGAAGAAGGTAATCAGAGATCTACAACCACCTGTTAGGATACAAGCGTTGCTTCTGAAGGAAGTGTGTGACTCTAGTGGTTAGCAATGGAGCGACCTACAAAGCCAGCTACCAACTGAACTAATGTCAAACTCGACCGAAGCATTCACTCAAGGTGCTAATGCAATCCTCGCCCAATGGTACACGACCATTCAAAGATACAAAGAATTCAAGCAGCAGACCACCACCACTTTTCTAGAGTTGGGGCCTTCATTTGGAACAGAGGAACATCAAGGGCCACTTTTGTAACCTTATTGCCTTTGTGGCTCCTTTTTGTGCACTGTTTTGTTATACGACTTAATGTTATGAGATTTACAAACATTTTCTTTGGTATTAGAGGCGCTTCCGATTGCGTTTTGAACTATATCCACTGCCATTGCCAGGGTTTCCATCCTAGTTTGCAAGGCTCCTTCTCATTAAAAAATTGACAAATTTTTTTTTATATTTAAAAATAAATTTCCATCTTTAAATTTTTCCTTGACGAAATGCTAAATTATTCTTCGTAATAACTTAATGTTTGAAAGTTCCCTTATATTATATTATAAATGATGTGAGTTATAAATTTTGATTTATTCTTTATAACAATTTAATATTTAAATTTTTCATCACACATATAAATAATATTATATATATATTTTTAATAATTATTATATAAAAATAATTTATATGGTTTAGAAAACATAATATTTACAATTGTGTGAATTTGTACGAGAAAGTCACATTTAATTATGTTGAAGGCGTGGTTTATATTTGAATTAGGCTTGAGGAATTTATATTTTCAATAAAATGAATGGTTGAGATTGAAAGCCAAGCATATATTCTTTGTCTAATACACGATCCAATGGACAATATAAAAAGTATGCCAATCAATTTTCAGTTTCTTAAGTTTGTTCCTCTTATTTATTAAAAAATCATTTATGAAACATTGCTATCCTTGTGATTTATTAAAAAGTTATTTATGAAACGTGGCGTTGGCATTTATTGTGAGTTAAGTTCATTTGGTGTGGCTATTGAAACATGGGTTGGATCACTACTTTTAATAATATTAGTTTTTCATTATTTTAGATTAATAATATTATTATTATTAGTTAATAATAAAATTAATATTAATATTAATATTATTAACTATTATTAATAATAGTTAATATTAAATGGTGGCTAAAGGTTCATTGAGTTGAATTAAATGGTGTAGAAGGCATGTGAGCATAAAACCATTAAGGGCAAACCAACCAACCAATTGGCCCTACGAAATCAGATGTCAATTTATTAACATCATAGATGGGTTGGACGGACTTTTTTGGCGTATCTAGCATCATGGTACGAGGTCGAAAAAATGATTTTGAATTGTTAATTTTTAATCGTTTTGATAATATATTTGAAAAAGCAGTTGTCACTTTTAAAAAGAATAAAGTGTAATTTGAATCCTATGTAATAAATTCTTTAAATGGAGTGTAATGTCAACGAGCTATTGGAACCCTATGTACTAAATTTGATCATGATTTCATTTTTCTTTTAATTTGCGTTAGATGGGATTTCTAATGATGGCAATAATGGAGAGGATACTTTCTCTCCCATCGATCAAATCTTTTATATTTTTTATTGAAATGTTTTCATTGCTTTTGAAAAGTATAAAACAAAGATAGTGGTGGATAAATTTAATATTGAGTTAGGGTTTGGAATATGTTCTAAGAAAATTTTTGTTTGGTTGAAAGTTTGTTTTTTTGGACGTAAGGAAACATGTTAATGACCTAAGACTTAGAGGCATCTAGTAGGAGTGAAAGCATGTTTTCTTACAGAATATCAATGGGCAATTCTAAGTGGCATGATTTTCCTTGAATAAAAGACATGAGTCAACCTGCATTCATTGATTACAACCAATGATGGTTGTCCCCACTTTTGGTTTGACAACTAAGTTATGATAGGTTTTCCTACTATGTAAAATGGGCTTCAAGTATGCCTTAAAACTGTTTTTGCTTGGCTAAGAGCTCATCTTCCTTGGATGTAAGGAAATATGTTAACGACCCGTGACACAGAGACATCCAGTATGCATGAAATCTGCTCCCTTATGGGCCACCAATGGGTTATTCCAAGGGGTGTGGTTTTCCTTGAATAATAATGATGAGTCAACTTGCATTTGGTGATAACAACCAGCGATGATTTTCCCCACTGTTGGTTTGACAACTGAGTTATGATAGGTATTCACACTGTTAAAAGATAAAATTTAAAAAAAATGAAGATTGAGTTGATGGACCAAGACCGAGAGGCATATGGCAGGAGTGAAAACCTACCCCCTTACAGACCACCCATGGGTAATTATAGGTGGCATGGTTTTCCTTGAATAACAATTATGAGTTAGCCTGCATTTGCGGATAGCAGCCAATGATGGTTGACCTGACCTTACGACTGGTTTGACAGTTGAATTATAACAGGTTTTCCCACCGTTAAAAAAAATTCAAGATTAAGCTTAATAATGAGTAGGAAATAACATATGTTAGTGTTCATATTATTGGAAGGTCAAAATAAACATAATGAAAAACATGAATAAATGTAAATGTGGGTGGGTATAGTAGGCATCACAAATTGTATTCGAAAAAATATATATTCATTTCATGGTGATATAATGCAATTAGTTTTATGTTATAATAGTTGGTTAACAACTTTGTATATCTTATGGGTTTTTCACCAAAATCGTGAGTGAGGCATATTGTTATGATTTATATAATCAAACCCAAGATGACAACACATGAACACCATAATGACATTCCAACCGTATACATAAAATAACAATTAATGGACATTATTAAAATGTTAATTTGAAGGGGCAAACCTTCGAAATGAAACGATGTAATGCAAGATTTCATTCCATCAACCTCATAGTTATGTGATGTTTAATACAACATTCACCTAACCTCTATTGTGTTATTTAGTTGACCTTCATTTATTTGTTTAACTTAATTTCATTTGCTTCATGTCTTAACCATTTCACCATCATCTTCACTTGGAATTCAATTAGATTATTATCAATCTTCTCGCTAGAAGGAATAGTTATATTATTTGACTTTTTTTATCCTTGGGTCTTATGATCATAACTCTAGGCAAGCTTTAGTTCTTGAAGTGTGCATAACTTGGATTTTCCATAAACCATAAAGTCTAATTATGTAAATATTTTCACTGCATGATGACATATTTGCACTCAAAGAATTTAATCCTAATGTTGAAACTAGCAATGTAGAAAACAACTAGCAAAACTTCAAGTCTAACAAACATAAAATTAAGATGATCACCCAAGAATGTAGACATTGCATATTAGAGGATTAAATTGAAATAAGCACTAAATAAATCATAGATATGTTATGAACTCTAAAAATTTAAAACAACATGCTAAAATTCTATGGTGACAATCACATATCTTTCTAGAAGGATTACAATAACTCACTACACTAGTAGCGCAACCCCTTGCAAGCTCAAATTGAAATCTCTAATTGTCTACCTACAAAAATGTGCCATGTTTGTGTTTTATAAAATAAGATAATTAGAGAGGTTACAAAAAGGACTAAGAATAACCTCAATATTGAAGCACTCCACAAGTGTTGAATGCAGTAGAAGTAACTCTCTAGTAAATTTACATATCAAACAAGGAAATCTCTCCCACACAGTGCAACCTTTGATGAATAAATGCACTTTCATGAAGATATAACCCCTTTAGTGTATTGTAGCCTCTACAAAAGGTAACTCCTTACCTTTTATGCAACTAATGCATATGTAAATCTAAAAGCAAATGCACCCAAGTGGATGTAACTCTCCAAGAGTAATGCAACCCACTAATGTGTAACTCTCTGAGTAAATGGGTTGACATAGTCGTGCAACCCTTGAAAGTAAATGCACACTTTATGTAGATGTAACTCCCCAATATAAATGCACCCCACCATGAGGTAAAAATAACTTAAGTGTAACTCCTTCAGTAAAGCACCTTATCCACGGATGCCTTCTTAAGCATTATGCCCTCGTGCATGAGAATCTCTCCCAGAAAACTATAACCCGCCTCTTACAAAAGCCAATCACTTAGTTGCTCAAATCTTTGATCGTGAATGGAGAAAATGCCCAGAGAAACACAATAAACTGAAAAAATTAGACTAGAGCTCCTTCTTCTATTTTTATAAAAGGAAAATCATCAATATTTTATCAAATGTAATATATGTACATACCATGTTCATGAGCTTTTATAAAAAGTCTTTAAATGAATCATCTTTTTTGTGCTTTATCTTTGGATTAACTCTTTTAAATTCCACTATTTGTGATAGCTTCATATTTCACAAAGAAAACAACCATTTATTCCAAATATGTTAAATTTTAATCAATGCTCATAAAGTGAAGCCAATTTATTATTGAATCCTTGACTGTGGTAGGCAACAATTATAATAACTTAGGCCTAAATGTGCGATCAACTCCTATATTAAAAAAAAATGTCAATTTCAAACATATTTTAAATAAGGACTTCTCTTCGTTCCCTGGAACAAGGGGAAAATAACAAATGAAATTTGATGAAATCTCCCTCATGCTTTGACATCGAGCTAATGGAATTGTAGAAAACAACAACCCTCAATGAATTAAGTTAGGCAAGCTATACTAGTGCCCCATGTTCAGTAGTGTGTTCCTTAGGAATCTCTGGTTTAGGTTGTTATGATGCTCTCTCAAGCTCAATAATAATATTCAATCCATTATTAAACCTTTGAGTCTTGGACAATATTTGATGTCGTTTTAGAACACAAGTTTTAGATATATTACTTGGGTTCAATAAATTCTTCATCACTAACAATGGAAGGAGAAAAAATGTTCCCAAATCAACGATGCATGTTGGCTAATTCTAATGTAGAATGACATGTGTTGTCTTTTTAGAAAATACTTATGCCTTTAGAGGGAAAAGTAGTGCTTGAGATGAATACTTAACATTTTTAATCTTAAATGCATATGTGTCCTTCCCTAGTTCACTTGCATGAAAAAAATATTCAATCAAAAGTTTAATTAGTTTACTTTTTTCTCTGTAGTCCCTTGGTATTATTGCCTTATAGGTTCTTTAGATTCAATTCACATGTTTGCAAAGTTTTGTGTGGATTCTTTTCTATGTATAGTCTAGAAATTCCCACCTGTAGATAACCTGATAATGCAATATACTAAAGCAAAAGACTTGATCTACTTCTACAAACAATTATGCGGAAGCTTAATCGAATATGAGAAAGATCAATAGAACACATATAACTGATAAGGAGAAATCAATCACACATAGCATAGAAGAATAATCCCGGGGAAAGCCTCAGCCTAAAACCCCAATCTTTGTATTATCATACAAGTGGAAATATAGCCAGTCTTACAAAAAGAATCAGCTCAAAAGCTATCCTCCTCTCTTTGTAATACCTCTGCTGCTCATAGACAGCCAAAGGACTTTATCTAACCTTTGGTCTGCCCTACAAGCCTCCTATTTCTTTGCGCAATTTTGATTAGGGTCCAGTGCAGTCACTTGTGTGAATTGGCCTCTTCTCACACTCACTAACCTCTTATCCAACTACGTAGTCTTGAAGGAGATAAATCCTGATCATGGATGAGCTTCCTTTATAGGAAAAATATTCATCCAACTGATAGTACATTGTCCCTTCTCTGATCTCAACTGGGTCTTTGTCTGAACTGACATGCATGATTTATTCATGAGAGAATCTTCAGTTATCTGAAGTGCAACAGTTATATGCAAGCATGCATTAACTAGTTGAAATCACATTAATTTAAACAAAATGTTTAAATCAATTATAACTGGACTTGACTCAGTTAATTGAGCCAACTAATTACTAGTCAAATTATAACTCATCCTTATCTCTTTAATTGATGGATAAATTCCTCAATTAATAGATAAAATGTTGATTGTCCTCACATAGGCTTCAAGTTTGATTTTCCTTAACTAATTAACTCAAGATGAATTAGTTAATTAATTTACAAACTGTTGTTAATATCAAATTCGAATTTTACTTCCTATTTTTTGTCCAGGGACTGACTAAAATAGGAATCCATACTGAATTGCTAAAAATAGAATGTTATTTTAGCACTTCTATTTTTCATTCCCTGTTGTCCAATCCAGCACTGACACTCAAACTGCTTATTTTAGTAGTGCTATTTTTAGCACTTCTATTTTTAGAATTTCTTGTTGCCATTTTCAACACTCCCTCTCAACAATAAAGGCTTCCTCTCGAACCTAATCCTATACCTTCGGAATGTTTTGCACGCAACACTTCTACCAAGTGTGGTTGCTCCAACAACTCTCAGAACAAAAAAAAACTCTCAACTGACCTCTCTGTTGGGCTAGAAACATACTCTGATGCTGAAGCTCTACCTGCTACTGACAAGTGCTCCCTCTCTGATCTCTGTGCTACTGCAACATCTCCATGCATCTCGTATCATTTCACACCTCTCTGTGCCATCCTGCACTAGTGCAGCACACTTGTGCCTCTTGCATTGCTGCAACCTGCTAGCTCTGTGTTGTCTTGGGATTCCTACACTGTAGCTCTCTTTGCCGCTCCATCCGCATCTGTCTCTATCAAATCAACTAGTCCTACTACTCCTCATTGGGGCTCCTGTAGCAAAGTCGAATCAAAGAGGTTGGGTACCTCAAGGATCCTGCCCTTCCTCCTTGGGATGATCACTCCACATCGCCCCACCTCCTACCTGGAGGTATGGCTGCATGTGATCCCTCAACCCACCTGGCTCAAAGTTTCCCCCCACTGGAGGTCTCTGCATCAGTAGATGTCTATACTCGGTCTCCTCTCAGCTTCCCCTGTTGTGGCTCCTCCACAACCTCCTGAAGTTGTTGCACCAATCATGGCTCCTCCACAATCGTCTGAGACTTCTTCTAGCGCTACATGTTGAGAGGTAATATACTCTCCCTCTCAACCACCAAGTCTCCATTAGTTGCCTTGCTGCTCAAGGATTTGCATGCATCTTGAACCTCAAGAGCATAAAGGTTCTTGACCTGTGAACTGATCTGCTTCACATATCTAGTGATGATGTGTCTAAGGAAAACCATTCCCTTATTGAAGACTACATAATAGCCTCTATCTTCCAGCATCTCTATCGACACCAAGTTTCTCTTCAGTCTTGGTACATACTTGACATTGGTCAAGGTAAGGCGAGCTCCATGCTCCCTCTGAAAAATAACCTTGCCTACACCTGAGACACTATACTTTTCATCATTACCCATCGTTATGAGTATCTGGAGATCTTTCTCCTCCAAAGTACTGAACAAACTCTTGTGGTCATGTGGAAAGAAGCTCCACTGTCAAGAAACCAACCACTTCCCACCATGGATGAAACCATGCATGTGAAGAGTGTGAAATCCAACTCGAACTGTGAGGCGAGTGCCTCACCTTCAGATCCTTTCCTGGATCCCTTCTTGGATTTCCTCTGTGGACAATTTGTAGCAAAATGGCCCACCTCATGACAATGAAAGCATCGCACTTTCGATTTTTCAAACTTCTTCCCACCATGGGAAGAACTGGATTTGGAAAGAGAAATCTTCACCTTCCCCTTCTTCGCCTTACTCGCTAAGGCACAATTTTCTTCATCCTCCATGGATGAAGAACCATCTCTGGTGCTTCTTCTTATCTCCTCCTACATCAAATCCAACCAGATCCGTTCCCAATCTGGCAGTTTCTCTCTACCATTAACCGAGTCCTGGTAGTTATGCCAGCTCTTAGGAAGACAGAGGAGTGCAAAACTCACCATGTCATCATCACCTGTCACGATCCCTACACTTCCAAGATCATCCCTGCATGAGGTGAGCTTGTTCAGAAACATAGAGATCGTGTCACCCTTTTCACACTTGATCTTTCGAAGTTTGTCCTTCAGTGCTAGCTTCCTCTGATCACTGCTATTTTGATAAAGATCTTTCAATTTTTTCCACATCAAAAACAGAGTCTCCTTTCGATGGAGGCTCGAGACAATGTGATCTCGAACTCCCTCTAAGAGGATTCTCCTTGCTCTAGCCACACACTTTTTCCATTCCGCTAGTTTAGTAGCATCAGTCGGCTTCTGAACTTCTTGATCAATGAAGTCCTTTAGACCGTTATCTTCTAATACTGCCTCCATGCGATCCTTCTAAGCTATATAATTCGAACTGCCATTAAGAGCATATTCGAGTCTCAAACCACTGAACGTCATCGGTGAAATAGATGTGATAAGAACTCAATTAAATATTCAGAAACCACAAACTTCAACTTCTCCCTTCTTGTATATCATTCTTCCTTGATCACCTGTGCTCTGATACCATGTAGAAATTCCCACTTGTAGATCACCTGATAATGCAATATACTAAAGAAAAATACTTGATCTACTTCTACAAACAATTATGCGGAAGCTTGATCGAATATTAGCAAGATCAATAGAACACATATAACTAATAACGAGAAATCAATCACACGTAACACAGAAGAATAATCCCCGGGAAAGCCTCAGCCTAAAACCCCAATCTCTGTATTATCATACAAGTGGAAATATAACCAATTTACGAAAAGAATCAACTCAAAATCTATCCTACTCTCTCCGCAATACCTCTTCTGCTCATAGATAGTCAAAGGACTCTATCTAACCTCTGGTCTGCCCTCCAAACCTACCATTTCTTTACGCAATTCTGATTTGGGTCTAGTGCAACCACTTGTGTGAATTGGCCTCTTCACACACTCACTAAACTCTGATCCAACTACGCAGTCCTAAAGGAGATAAATCCTGATCATGGATGAGCTTCCTTTATAGGAAAAATATTCATCCAACTGATAGTACATTGTCCCTTCTCTGATCTCAACTGGGTCTCTGTCTGAATTGACATGCATGAGTTATTCATGAGAGAATCTTCAGTTATCTGAAGTGCAACAGTTATATGCAAGCATGCATTAACTAACTGAACTCACATTAATTTAAACAAACTGTTTAAATCAATTATAACTAGACTTGACTCAGTTAACTGAGCCAACTAATTACTACTCAAATTAGAACTCATCCTTATCTCTTTGACTGATGGATAAATTCCTCAATTAATAGATAAACTGTTGCATGTCCTCACACAGACTTCAATTTTGATTTTCCTTAACTAATTAACTCAAGATGAATTAATTAATTAATTTACAAACTGTTGTTAATATCAAATTAGAATTTTACTTCCTATTTTTAGTCCAGGGACTGACTAAAATAGGAATCCATACTGAACTACTAAAAATAGAATGCTATTTTTAGCACTTCCATTTTTCATTCCCTGTTGCCCAATCCAGCACTGGTACTCAAACTGCTATTTTTAGCATTTCTTGTTTCCATTTTCAACATATAGTATAGAGGAAGTAAGTAATTGGAAATCAAAATAGATTCCATTATAAAGGTGCAGCAAAACATGAGTTTATGGATGTGTTACTTAAACTTATTTAATGGGACAACTGACGAAATAAAATCTCATCTAATTTTTTTATCAATTTATGTTCCACCGTGAGAATTGGTCTCTTTTGTTGAAGACAAAGTAAGTAGCCATGTTGATCCAAAGGATTATGGAACTTCTCTTTTGTAGATAGGGTGTTCAGTGTGAATTGGGTCTAACTTGAGTGGTTAAGTTGAGAAGTCATTATCCTCCTCACCCATCTTTAAATCTTGTTTCCAACATGTTTACCTCTTATGAGTTGGTTGGGATTAACGAGGTACCAAGAATATCACTCCACTTTAGTGCTTAAGGGCCAGATGAATATGTTCCATTTTTTTTTCATTTTATCTCAATTGGTTTGAACAAATTGTTTCAAGGTGGAGTTAAACTTAAGATCTTTGACTCTAGTTTAAGTAAGTTTCAAGTCCAATTAAGCGCCATTAGATTGCCTATTGTTATTGTGGTTGATAGTTGAGGCACCATTGATCCAAATATTTTTTTGAAGATGGGGATCCCATGAGAATTTCATTTGAAAAAGAGATAAGGAGTTGAGTATTTTATTTTATGAAAGTATAATTATTTAGGAAATAAACCAAATTTAGAGACAAAAGGCTTGAAAATAAATGTTGGAACCAAAATAATATCCACTCTTATTCATTAAGATATCCTTTCAATGGTGCTATTATGTAACTCTTCATATCATAATCCATTCGACCATTTAGTTTGTAACAAAATGGGGGTTAGTGTATGGTTCTAGTAATGTCATGTCATATCACACCCAACATAGGATCAATGCAACATGTAGATCTATCCATACCGTTGAAAGCATAATATCTAGAAATTGAAAAGACAATGATCATTATGAAAGAAGTATGAAGCTAGCATGAAAATTGGTAATTATTGGGTATGTGTTATATTCTTTCCATGACTAGCGGACCCAAGGATGGGGGGCAGACCCACAAATGATGGGCGAACCTACCCATGGTTTTGTGCATGGGTTTTGCACATGGTTTGGGCATGATGATTTTCTGCCCATGGTATTTTGTAGATCTGGTCAAGGGAACTACTCTTATGTTCTAATCCAGGGTTATGTATTGAGGTTTATGAATGTTTCAGCATGTATATATATGTATTATAATATTGAAAGGAAAATAATGAAAAATCAATCTGGTGGTCTTGGTTTTGGGATCCAAGGGAAAATATCTGTGTATATTTGTTTTATGTTCTTGCCATTGTATATTTTTATGTTTTAAGAATTCATTTGCAAGTAATTTATGTACAGGGTTAAAACCTATATATATATAACCAATTACTAATAACCATGTTGGTATAGTTTTAGTGGTTTGTTTCCATTGAGTACCATTTTCTAAAGTGGGGAAATGCCCAAGAATTTTCTTATAAGGTTTTCCTTAAAAAAGAATACCAAGAAGGAATACATGTCACGAGGTTTTGACTCGAGAATAGGAATATTGCAAGATAAAAAATGAAATTTGATCAAAATATATAGTTGTGCATGAAAACAAATCCAAGGACAATTAATCAATCTTTGGGAACATGCATGCTACAAAGTCAAAGCCTCGAGTATTGTTCTATCAATAAAATGCTAAAAGAAGGAACAATATATTAAATATTAGAAAGTATAAAATAAATAACAGAAGGCATGTATGAAGCTAAAGTGCTCTTGGTTGGTTGAATACATCTTTGATTACCAATTAGGTATTTGTTCTTATGGTCACGCGTCCTTTAGGCTTTGGTTTATCAGTTTTCTCATCTTCACATTGTTGGGTTATTGGAGACTGAGAAAATATAGCAAGGGAAAAAGTTATTAGGAATAGCTAAAGTGAGTCACATATAATTAAAATTACAAGTTTCAAACCTGGTCAAAACCTCTCGTTACTAGTTGATACTTGTGGAGTGAAATGCATTGATTTATTCTATGAATATATTAAAGAAAAACTTATGCACTTTCACAACTTTATTATGAAGTTAGACACCTCAAAAATGAAGTATTAATAGTAATACCTTGTGAGATAATGTCTCATATTTATTTTATTTTTCACAAATTTATGATATGATATCGCTCAATTTTTTCATAAAACTTGCTCAATTGGAATTGTGCTAAAAAAAATCATAAATTCTTTTTTTTTTTCTTCATTATGTTAGAAAGTAATTATTTCCTTAAAAATTTGTATTTTTGAACCCATATAAATATGTTTGGAATGAAATAAATGAGTGGATAACACTATAGAAAATGGTCTCATCATAAAACAATTAAATACATAATTATCCATTTTGAATATATAAATATTCTATACACTACACATTTACACATCTACTTCAATTTCCGTGCCCCATTATTACTATAAAACATCATCAACAAAGATACACCTTATATGGTCTTTGAGTTTGAAGTGGTCATGTAAGTTTTTTACATTAGCCTGTTTGACCTTTCAATCATCAGACAATACAAGTAACAATGATAAAACCAATATTCAAATATGATATCTAAATAGCATACCTTATTCTTCCATTAATTTTTTTCTAACATCCCTCGACCAATCAACACCTTAACCTTTAAACTTTTTATGGAGTCTTAACTTGTTTGAAAGGCATTTGGGAACTTAACAATGACATTTTAGTGACAAGGGTTGTCGCAACTTAAGTTTTGGGAAAAATCATAAAAATTGGGTATCGAAATGTAAATGATTAAGCATGGAAAATTGTTAGACAAATTAACAACATCCACGCCATTTAACATTTATTAATGAATAAAAATCAAGCATGTACCTTGTTTCAAAACTCAATAAAGGGAATAAATAAATGATCCTGGTTTAATTATAAGGTGAAGTAGAAGGAGATAATGAAGAGGATTCATGTGAAAAAAATAAGCAAAAAAGAAACAAAATAATAAGAAATGATTAGCATACTTCAATTAGATAAGTTGCTATGCATTATTAAATACATAATGATAAATGAAATACAAACTACTCACATTTTCATTAAAAAAAATTGAGATATTAAGGATAAATTGGTGGAATTAAAATTGATTGAGGAAACATATCAATTACTTATTTTAATGATATGAAAAGTAAAATCAACAAGATGCCAACATCACGAAGAAACATTGGACAAATACCATAAGGCCCTAACATGGAGTAAAGTATTAAAGCAAGAATTACAAAAGAATGAAGTATGTTCTAGTTCTCGATCCAAGCATATAAGAAAATAAGGTGCCACTCGACCTCTACAGTTAATACTTTGGAAATTTATGTAGTTGAGTAATTTTCAACATAAAGACTTGAGCCCAAAACAACAACAAGGATCCCACCATTTACCTTTGATTGGCTACACTTGGAAAAGTGCATTAAAGTAGGGGGGAATGATGATGCTATAATTGTTTTTTTTTTTTTTTTTTTTTTGGCTGTGGTTCATGGACACCTTGGTCAATGGGTGGTGGCTGCATCCACGGAAAAATCCGGGTTGATCGACCCCGAAGGGAATCTAGCCCCGCGGCCCACTAGCTAGGCCTAACCCCAAGGGCTTCGGGGAGAATGGACCCTGTGACCTCCCGATCGGTGAGGCACTAATTTTTACCAACTAAGCTAACCCTTGTGGCTATGATGCTCTAATTGTTATATTATCATTTTCCACATTTTCATGTTGTTTTTGAGTTATATTTTTTCAATTATCAAATACCTGTTAAAAAAAACAATGAGAAATATGTACCTATGGTTGTTACTTGTTAACAATATTTGTGAAATGCATTATTACAAACATATAATCAGAATCACATCACTATGATATAGATCTAAATCATGTTATAGAAACATAAAAACCATACAACATGCAAACTTACCATTTTTTTACATAGTTCAATGTTGTTGTGAAATGCATTCCTTCCCATCATGTTTTTCTTACTCCAAAAATGTTAACATTCTTTATATACTCCTTTTGTACAATTACCACACTTTTAGATAATAATTACAACCTTCCCATTAAGCAACATACAATACCTTTTTTTGATCATTTATGATAAATACTCAATTATGCAATGTTATGTTAAATATACATTTTTGTTCGAGTGTAAGGCATATAGGTTGTTTGTATAAACATTCATTATGCATGTTTGTAAATAACCTTATAAAGGCCTAGGCACCATAAGAGAATATTGATTTATGACTTTTAACGCTTTTCCTAAATTGAAGAATTAAATTGAAATTCAATATGATGTAACATGCCAAATGTAATATAAAATCCATTTGGATATTACTTGCCTAGAGCCAAGAAGGACCTTATGATGGTACACATGAGGCAGGAAGGTCATTATGGTGAGGCAATAAGGACATTATGATTCACATGAGGCAAGAAGGTCATTATGGTGAGGCAATAGGTACATTATGATGGTACAAATGGGGAAAAGTGGGTGGGGAAAAGTGGTTGGGTGGAATGTTTTTATTTGGCTTTCCACTTATTAATATGAGAAATCACCTTTGGAAATATTGGAAAAGAGTCCATAAATTTATTATATTTTTGATATCTCATTATTGGAAGGCAAGGCTTTTAATACTAAAGCCCAAATTTTACTTTTTTTCACCATTTTGCAAATGATCCTTCAACTATTTTTTGCAGACTAGTATGAGTGTGATACCATTATGCTTAGGAGACATGGTTGTAAGTCATAAGCATATGAACATGTGAGAAAATTAATGGGGTTAACATGAACTTATGTCTTATCTTAATTGCCTTGAGCTAGATTACTTGCTCAAATCAATATAATCAAATATTCGGTGATGAAATTATTGATTTGTTTCATTATTTGAGCAAGGCCATTACCATAATCGTGGCTTGGTTAGGATGTTTGGACTAGAATTATAACTTGGTTATGAAGGTTTCCTTAGGATGTGACAGATTTAATAGTGGAGTGGATAAGACGTTGTGAGAGTGATTGGATGGGGAAGAGTCTTATATACTAAGTGAGTGTTCGTAAAAAGTGTTACATCATTCTACAATAGTTTGATTAAGATTGAGTCAATTTATTGGAAATTGTTAGTTTCCAACTAAGATCATGTGCCATCACATTTTTGGTTATTTTTAAGTGACATTACCCATAGGTTATCAATTGGGTTTATCTCAAATGGTTGGGAGGAATAATTTTTATACTCCCCACCCAAGTTCAATTCCCGCATGTGACAAGTTGAGCTCATATTGAGTATATTATTGTAATTGTTAGAAATCCATGCACCCAGGGGTCTGGTCTATGTCTTAACTAGAAACATAAACACACTAAAAATGCCTAACTTCAAACAATTTTTCACAATAGAAATATAATGTTCAACAATAAGATCAATGATAGCAAACAAGATTTTAATGCCCAAACTTGTTTCTTATTAGTCCATTAATAAAAAAAATAGTAGGGCTCTTGTAACAGGGACAATGGCCCTTTATATCCTTGTACAATGCCAAATATTAGGTCATTCCATTTTTCCAAACTCCTAAGGCTAAGGCTTTATCATCTAAGTCTTTTCTGCCCAAAAAAAGATTACCTACAATTGTAGCAAACTAGGGCTGCACCAACCCATATTAAATTATCCAAATAGTAAACAACTTATCTTGGCTTGTTCCTTTAGCCCTCATTCCTCTTGTTGTATCTATTTTAGCCTTATGATAGCCTTCTTAGGCATTAAAACTACTCCCTTTCATCTACAACCAACTCCCTAGGCCTTTGCTAGAACAATTTCAACCTTCTACAACCCTTCGAAATCCTCTCTTGGCTTGTGGCCTGCCCTAACATGCCTTGAAATAACTGCGACCTAACTCTCTTATCCCTGTGGCTAACTCTGCTTGTTGCATCCATATGACCCCCTTTGGCTCTTCAATTAGACCTTAAATCAACCACAATGCTTGAGCTCTTTCCCTTCTTTGGATATGACCTCCTTTGCTTTACAAAAGCACATAAAACTTGGAATCTTAGTTGTCCTTTGCTCCTGCAGCTTTCTTCCTTCCTTAGGTCTTCACCTAAGTCACTTTTAGCTCTGTTAGTGTCAGCCTTTGTAGCCTTCCTCCAGTGATCAAATATTCTCTTTCAAAGTGGTCTCAGAGTGTCAAGGTCACATTTTGTCATTTCAGTGAGTCTTCAAGCAAAATTTGGTCACTAGGTTAGGTCTAGGGTTTGTTTTCACTCCTGTCAGGGTTGTCCAAATGTCGGATCCATGTCTCCATTCAGCTGAGTGTACCATCATTCAGAGGGTTTTCATCATCATGCCAAGTTCCACTAGGTTATTTTACACCTTGTTCATGCTTCAGTTGTGCCTAGGTAAAGTTCGTTTCCCTCTCATAGGGTTTTGAAGGCAATTTCTCTTGGATGGTCAAATCATCGACAAAACTTGTATCCTGATGTTCATACACCTTCCCCTATCCTTAATGTACCTTATTAAACACTCCCCATCACTGAGATCTCCCAAATTCCTCATTTTCGCACAAACCCTAGTTTCTTGCTACAAACCCTATTTTCTTGGTTAGGCTTGTGTTTTTCCCTTTTGGACCCCTTCCCCTCACTCAATCTTTTAAATTACACTTTCCCCTATTTCCTAACATCCCTACCTACTTCTCAAAATTTCCTCAAGAATTTACAAGCCCCCTATCCCCTTCATTTCGCTTCATTTCGACAAATCCCCTGTTCCACACATCGGGATAGGTTTTACTCCAATGATGTTTATGAGAAATAAAAGATGAATTTGGGGCAAATGAGAGAGGTTTTTGTCCATAATATGCCAAGGAAGAAAAACCTCCTTCACGTTTTACACAGGTGTCATGGTTTTAGAGAAATGTCAAAAATACAGTTGCCTCAAAAATACAGTTGCCTCGGGAGAATTGATGCACCTCTGAAGTGACCTTGGTAAAATCAATGTTTCTCCTATCTTGGTGGGCCAAATGACTTTCTTGATGAGTCAAATGATAACTCGACACAAATATCTTTCCACCGAGCTATCATGATCTCAATTTGGAGTTGCGGAACACCTTCAAAAGTTGACTGCAACAGCACTCTGCCTTGAGGCAGCCTCATTTGGCACATTTTGACCAGACTTTGGAGATTTGATTTTTGATAGGGAAAATGAACTCCAAATTGAAAAATTCCAAATGGGTTGGAAAGTAGACTCACATACCTTTCCAACGAGCTATCCTTCCCTCCACAGTGCAAAAAATACACTGGCGCGACGCATAGAGATGGCACAACGCATTGGGATAAGAAAGCCTGATTTTTCTCAAAATCTCCCTCAAATTTCCAAAATCACTCAACTCTTCTAGTGTGCAAGTAATTTAATCCCTCTTCCTTGCTAGTGAAGGAGTTTTTCATACAATTTATGGTGGTTGTGTAAAAGAAAATTCAAACCCTAATACCTTGCAATTTGTGCTCACAAACAAGTGCTTAGGGTTGGTAATTTGTGTTTTTGTTTCCAAATTCCATTCCCTCACTCCCACACTCTTTGTTTCCCACATTCATTTTCTAGTTTCATCCCCATATCCCTAATTCCCATATCCCTAAATTCACTAACCCCATATTCCTAACTCCCACTATCCCAAACCCTAGCTACACATCCCTAAACCCTACCATACCCTATTACTCTATTTTTCCCATATCATTTGAAAAATTCCTAAATCCCCAAACCTCGCATTCCTAAAACACAATCAAGTGACTGTCCTCACATTGCAAACTTCACTTGATTGAACCCTACCCTTTCCCTCACTCCATTATACCCACTGTTCCATATTTCTCAGAGTCCCTCATTTCCCTTTGGCATATTTGGCACTTGGAGACAAAGACATCAAGTCTTAATTTATCATTTTCAACCAATCAAACATACACTTTTCATACACATTGCAACACCATGACGGACATAGATTCATCATATGCACAAGACAATAATTGCACCACTGAATTGCATACACCAGGAGGGTACCGAGGAGGCGCAAAATGCATGATTGGCTCAAAGTCTTGACCGAAGCCTCTTTGGCTGACCATGATACTTGATAGAGAAGGTACAACCCAAATTTCAAGAAATTTGGAGCAATTTTTGCATTTTGAAAATTTTTGCAATAAAAAAACAGGGTTTTCCTCCCTATGTGTCGCGCCACGTGGTGCTCGCTTTTGCTAGAGGGCTCCAAATTGCAAAAACTTTAAATTTTTGGATTTGGCATGAAAATTCATGATTTCTGGTGCATGGCCAAGAAATTTGGGCAAGTTTTGGACCCTCAAGAGGTCAAAAACACTCAAAAAATGACCTCACTACCCCTATTTTGACACACAGGAAGCAGTCCTGGGAGATTGAAGTTTTGGAGGGGCAAATGGACACCAAATTGAAACATTCCACTTGGGTTGGAAACTAAATAGGCAGGGCTTTCCAACAAGATATCTTGGGCTCAATTTGGATGCCAGGAAGGGCCTCAACGTCAGCTCCAAAGTGGCGCGATGCATAGAGGATTTGGCACGGCGCATAGAGGATTTTCGCCAAAATTTTCACCTTCCATCTCAGAAATTCAACCAGTTTTAACTAGTTTTGCTTTTTGATGTAATTATTGACCCATCTTGATGTAACTTGATGACCATGATGTAATATTGGCATATTGTTACTTGTTCTAGAGGATTCATTCACTAAAAAGTGAAAATTTAATGAATGAATCAATTTCCTACCTTATAGAGGCAAGTTGTTTTGATTGCCTAGATTTCAGTGCCTTGTTTAGAATTGGTTGAAACAGCTCCTAGAATGATGAGATTGACCCCTAGAGGCAAGGGAATGGGTTGGGCTAGTCTATATCATGTAATTTCTAAGTCATTTTCAGGGTTGGACACTTGGGATTGCTTGGCACATCATTGTACATTCTATCTCTGCATTTTTGGCTAAGGAAAGACCAGGGTTTTGCAGCACTTGTTGGGTTCCATGTGGCTCTGTGTTTTGATGGTGTGTTTCTCTATGTACTTGTAAGTTCATTGATGTTTATGTGTATCATTTTCCCTTCTCCTTGCTTCTGAAATTAAACAACTGAGTGATTAAAGTAGAATTCACTGGATTGTTGTGCTCTGCTTTGAAGTTTGTTTAATTTTCAATGTTTTCATCTGTTTTAGGAGGATTCTTGAGACCCTATTGCCCTCCTTGGCTTCTCACCGGTCTGATCCATCCATTTATTCATTCTAAAGCATCAAAACAATTGCCTTCCTTGCCCCATTCAGAACTCTGCAAAAACTGTGTCTCATCCCGAACCCAAATTTGCCTCTCCCATTTTCCGACTCAAAACCCCCAAAAAACTCAAATTCAAATCTTTGTACTTCATACCTAGCCTAAAATTAGAAGATATTTGAGTCATCTCGAGCCCCATCAATTATCCTTTGCCGAGATTGACCCGGAGAGAGCCCTCTCCTGTCCTCGTAGGGCTAGCTACGAGGCTGAGCGTGGTTTGATGTGGACCTAGAATCTTACCATTTCAGCCTAAGGTAAATATAGGCTCTAACAAGCTCCTCCACAAGAAGACTAATCCTTGTGCTTCTTATCTTTGGTAGAAAATCAGAAAGGCATAAATATTTTCTCTTGTTTATAATTACTTGTGATTATTATTATAATATTTTTTATGTTCTTCTTTTATCTTAGTTCATCAAGCAATTGCCAAAAATAAAACACGAAGATCAAGAACACTAGATGTAGGCACACAGGCAGGGAAAAACTCCTATATAAGGGAAAAACCCAGTCAAGAACTCTTCCTTTAGTAATTTAAATGAGATGGACCAAGACCCTATACCAACAAACCTTCCTCCTCCACCTAGTCATCCTTCCAATATGTTTTAGCTCACTTCAATAATCTCTTCTTGTCCAACAAATTCAACCCAACATAAACCTAGAAATTTAGGCCCAAGCTTCACCAACAAATTTAATAATTTTGGCCTTCCCAGCAGCTACAAAATTTCGCTCGTTCCATCAGCTTCACACATGTGGGAAAAAGAGAGATAATTTCGACTTCTTATGCTTGTGAGAGACCTCCTTCTCCTTCATTATTATTCTTCTTCTTCTTCCTTGAAATTCACACTTTTTATGGCCCTGGAAGTTGCAGATTGAATTTGTTGTGAGTGAGAAACAAATGAGGTCGAGTTGTTGCCTTTATATAGTGATTCTACTGCCCAATTTAGGCCGACTTGTCCAATTTGAGGCCAACTTGGTGGAGGAGGCATAATTGACCTATTTTATAATAAAATAAATTTCTTCTTTGACAAATAAATCCCAAGGACAGTACTTTACAATATGACATGGATAAGGACACTTGATATAAACCATAGAAGCCTTCAATGGAGGCTTTTACCTAAAAACAATCGACCCAAGCATGAAACCCATGCTTTAATAAGTCAATTTATTTAATAATAAAATTTTCTTTTCTTTCTTTTGATAAATATAATACATCATGACTCAAATATAATTATGAATATCGAAACTTGTTATATTATTGAACACTCCCTCTTAAATCGGGAGGTATTCATATTTACCTATATATAAAGGTACATGGAATATATCCAAAATAAACTATGAAGATTTTTGGCACAATCAATGCCTCAAACTAGATACTTGACTAGAGTTATCTATCGAGGTGGGACTAAGATGGACTAAAGCTTTTAGCCAATCTAGGTACCATCAGGTTTACTAACTAACCATCAACCCAGGGATGTAGGTGAGTATTCAAGGTCAAAGCTTCAATACCAATGGCACCCTCCCTCTTCGTGATCTAAACATCAAACACACAAAGGCATGCCAAATTTCCTCCAAAGCATCCACCATTAGATGCTTGATCTCTCCCTAATAAACTAGACATATCCATTTGTCCAATCATGCTTCTAGAATGTTCATCCTTCTTACGAAGAGATTTATTTGTACAAACAAAAATCCCAATCAACAATAAATTATCAAATATAATATACAAGTAAACACAAACCTTCGAGGTCCTTAATCATCTTGATGCCACATATATCAAGTTAGTCATATGCAACTAGTCATAATATTTTCTTCTTTAATTTCTTTGGCAACATCAAGACATCCTCAATACATTGTAGTAATTTCATTTATTCTCTAATTTCTTCTTCAAGGTATCCATCATGACCATCATAATATGCCCTCCCTCTCAATTGGGGAGATTAACTACTTCATATTTCTATAACATCAGTGAGTCTTTCATGGCTCCATTCCTTCTTATGGTATCAAGGTCATCTTGATCATCATCATCCTTATAGCTTTCTTCGTCATTCTCATATGAACATCTTCATTATCTTGAAGATGGTGTATCTGCAAAAATTTAATAGCAAGTACAACCAAATACATATATAGAAGCATCAAAGTTATGTCAATATAATAGAAGCATCAAAATAATCAAATACTTTAGTCATCAAATACCTAAACCTAGTTAGGTTCATAATGAGAGATGTGTAACTTTTGATAAGGTTATTATCATAGACCCTAGACCACATCATTAAAACTTAAATCAACTCAATCAAGATATTAGTCTCATTATATCTAGGGCCTCAATATTACTTGTAGAGATATATGACAGACTCTACTAAACCCTATATTTCATCTTCGAGACACAAATCCTTAGATATCAGTTATTCAATCAAATAAAAATTCTACTATACATGCTAGACTCTACTAGGGTTTGTTGCAAACCCTAGATTTTATCAACAAAACTAAATCATATTGGAAACAATATCATTATATTCTAGAGTATTAATCTTCTACTCAAGTTTTGTTATGAATCCTAGAATCCACAAACTATGAGCATCAATAATTAGGTTATCAAACTCACATATACATATCTAGGATTTCATAATCATGCACTAACATATCACAAAAATATCTACTAGGTAAACATAAACATAACTACATCAAAATTAGGTATACAACAATTTTATTTAGATTAGGGTTTCAATGAAACTAATATACACCTAGGGTTTTATTCCTATAAGCTTACTTACCTGGGCTTTGTTCACAAACCCTAATTCAACAAACCCTAAATATCTATGGTTTCAATACATGTCATATGCATTAACAACAAACCCTAAATGGACAGGTTTTTTATCATACCAAAAGATCCAAAGAATAGAAATTCTAGATTTCATCAACAACCCTAAGTAGACTAGGGTTTCATAATCAACATTGCTACACCCTTAGGTTAGGGTTTTACAATGAACCTTTTTATGGTTCCACAAGAATGAAAATATAATTAGGGTAGATTCAATCTAATGATTAATTACCCTAACAAGAATCTCTATGATTAAAAAACCTAGACATAACAATGTTAGTAATGTAAAGCAAATTTGAAAGAAGAATGACCGTACCTTTTGCATGAAGCGAACTTTATAACAAAGCAAAAGTTTAAGACATACCTTGAGTTGTTCCTTAACAAACCTTTTATGACATCAATTCTTGAAGGGATTCTTTTGCAACATAACTTATTCCATGCTTCAAGTTTATCTTCTGAAGTCTTCTCCATAATTTTTGTGTATTCTATAGGCTTTCTTAACCAAGGAAAATATAAATAAAAGGTTATTAGCATACAATACATACACACCTTGATAAGAGAGGGAAACCAAAAATAAAAGATAAGACAAGTTGTTAGATACTTATCTTTGGTAAAATGGTGAGGGATCCCTCTTAATCCAATCTTGAGGGATACCTACAACTTTATAAAAATGAAAAAAAGTTTTAGAATAAATGTTAGACCTATAATTTCTAGAAATCAAAACATAAAGGAAAAAAATTCAAAACAATGATAAAGGACTGAAAGGGTTATGTGAGAGAGTGAGGACTTAGTAGTATAAGTCTCGATTCTCTGATCTTGTTCTTATTAGGTGGATCTTCATCAACAACATTCACATGATCCCTCTTGCTCTTCTTATTTCTTGGTTTTTATGGATGATGGCTTTTGTAGTGACCCCTTTTCTAGCAGTTCTAACATTCAAGATTGCATAGGTCCACTTTCTTCTTTGGTCCTTTGAACTCCTTGAAGGTTCCCTTCTTCTTGTGATGAGCTTAATAGGCATTTGAGGTGTTTTCTTCTTCCTCGTTCTTGTTCTTTACTAATGATATTCTGGCTTCTTCTTGACTACACACATTCCACATTTGTTCAAATGTTGGAGTATCCTTCCAAATGTTAAGTCCTGATGAAAAGGCACTCCAAGATTTTTGTAGTCCTACAAGGGCAGTAATTACGAGCTCCTTTTCTAGGAAAAATTCATCTATTGATTCGAGTTCATCTTTGATTCTAGATATCCTCATAAAATATGATGAACCAATATCATCATTTCTCATCTTAACAATTCTACTTAGTTCATTATTGAGGCTTGCTATTTGACCAATGTTCTTGATTGGGAATAACTTGAAGAGAGGCCCATATATTTCCTGAGCGGAATTAATGCTATATATGAATGGAATTAGGTTATCCTTAACTCCATCCACTATTAGGTTCATAGCCAAAATTTCAATTTCTCTAAACTTCGCTTTCTTTGCATCACTTGATTCATTAGTAGGCTTCTTGATTTTACCTTGAACGAGATCCAAAAATTTGTTCTTTTCAAGAATATGGTTTATCCTGTTTTTCCATGCCCTGTAGTTAGAGGCTCCTTCTAATTTGTTTTCTCCATACATTGAATTTGTCATAATTCCTGTAGATAGTAGGATTGTCTCTTTATGTGACTCTTTTACTTAATGACCTTTCTTTGATATCCTTTTCCTTAATAGAACTCTGACCTTCCTTTTTCCTTCTTATTCACCTTAACTATGATACTATCTTAGAAAATTTAAAAAGGCAGAAAGATTTTCTCTTGTTGATAATTACTTGTGATTATTATTATAATATTTTTATGTTCTTCTTTTATCTTAGTTCATCAAGCAAGTACCAGAACCATAACACAAAAGATCAAGAACACTAGATGTAGGTGCACAGCGTGGGGAAAACCCCTATATAGGGGAAAACCAACAACTTCATAATTTTAGCGTTCCCAACAAATGCAGAATTTCGGCCCTTCTAGCAGCTTCACAACTTCACACGTGTGGGAAAAAGAGAGACAATTTCGATTCTTATGCTTGTGAGAGACCTCCTTCCGATTTTATATACTTCTTCTTCTTCTTCCTTGATATTCACACTTTTTCTGGCCCCATAAGTTGCAGATCGAACTTGTTGCGATTGAGAGAAAAATGAGGCCAAGTTTCTGCCTTTATATGGTGATTCTATTGCCCAGTTTAGGCTGACTTGTCCAGTTTGAAGCTGACTTGGTGGAAGAGGCCTAATTGACCTATTTTATAATAAAATAAATTTCTTCTTTGACAAGTAAATCCCTAGAAGAGTTCCTTACAATATGACATGGACAAGGACACTTGAAATAAACCCTAGAAGCCGTCAATGGAGGCTTTTACCTAAAAACAATTGACCCAAGCATGAAACCCATTCTTTAATAAGTCAATTTATTTAAGAATAAAAATTCTTTTCTTTATTTTGATAAATATAATACATCATGCCTCAAATACAATTATGAATACTGGCAGTAGTTATATTCTTCAACAGTATTAAGCCTCTCCATTGGAGTCTTTACTTATACTTGTCCTTAGGTCCCGTAGGAACCCTCCTTTCCTTCAAAATCCCTCCAACTCAACCTTAAAAATAAATTATAATATTAAATGTGTTTGCTTGGGTTCTAAGTTCACTCACTTTGGGTCCATTTCCCCAAACTCAGGGGCAAATCCCACATAGTCACCTTGTGGGTGTTTCTCTCTCATAAACCTAACACTAAGGGCATGTGAGAGTACCTCTAGATGCCACCTAATATCAACGGTAACGGCTTTGCCTTTTTGTTGAATGACTTTTAGCCTTGAAGAATCTCGTACCCTTGCTTATGGGATGGAGGGTGGGTTACTTGATTACATTGAAAAGGGCACTACCCATAGGCCAAAATTTCAACTCTTTGAATCATACACCACTTAATGATGGTGTCCATAGTGTGTACCTATGACTCAAAGGACAATCATTCCTACATAATCAAATCCACATTCAAAATTTTTAGAAAGATAAGTACCTTTCATTGTTTTGTGTAACTCTATGGATCAATGTATGAATGTTGTGTTTGTACGAATTTTGTTTCTTGTTAAATTTAGATATTGTGATGTATAACATGTTTGAATGGGAAATTAATTAAGTTTCATATAATATGCATGTTTTCATGTATGTTACATATTAAATGCTATTGAATTTGAGAAAATATATATTGTAGAAACCAATAATTCACCAAAGAAGACATCGGGCTAAATGAAGAGCCATACAAGTTTAGATGGGTGAAAACATGGAAATATGAGAATATAGAGCAAACCTTGTTTACAAAGCATCTTTTTCTACAAATCAAGATGGGAGAATCAAAATAATGGTGGAGGGACGATTCTCAACCTTTATTTGAAAAGAAGAAAAAAAATCATCCATACATGGTTGTCATTATAAAACAAAGTGCCACAATGGGAGAATTTGTAAAAGTGGGGTTGGTTAGGATTAAGAAGATGATATATTTGCCTTGAGAACAAAGAATTAGTGGGTCATATGTTCCTTATTTTTCATTTTAGAAAGGAAATCTAGAATTTTGTTTGAGGGCATAGGAATGATTTAGGTGTCTAATATGGAGATAATTAAGAAAATGCATTACATCACTAGTTCTAGAAAATAAAGAGATTCCAATGTAAGTTCTCCATGCCTTTTTCAGTGTGTTGGCCCATTTGGATTTTCATGGATAAGTCAATATTTGAAGGAAAAGAAAAATTCCAAGCACAAGTTTTCTATAGATTAAAACAATCACTCGAAAGGGTTTTATTGAGGTTAAAGACCGAGTTCCTAGGGAGAGAGCTTCTTAATTGTGGACATCCACTTAACATTTGGTTTTTTATGATATTGTTTTGTGAAACCCAAGAAGAAGCAAGATAGGAAGTTTTAATCCTTGAACCTATATCATAATATTTCTTATGGAATGGGAGGAGAATTGGCATTCATAATCTATCAGAGCTTAAAATAATAATGATCTTAATGATGTTAGCACATGAGTGAGGTGTTAAGTAATTGATGATCTATGAAGAATCATTGTTGTTTTATGGATGGATGACATGCCTTTTCAAGTGAGGCAAATCAACCTCAAGCAATGAAGCTTTGGATTTGCCTATGTCTTTCAGAAAAATAAACTTTGTCCTTACAAAGTGGGAAAACAACGAAGAAGCAAAATAGAAGGCCATGCTTGCATGCCATCTATGGGGAGGATTATGAAGGATGGTGGTGGAGTGACCTAGCATGGATGACATTTATAATTGTAAATTTATGATCTGGGCTCTATGATGTCTCCATTTCACCTATTTATTTTTCCTTTTGTTCTAGAGATTGTTTTAGATTTTTCCATACTATGGAAGAAGAAAACTATGATACATGTCCTCATTTTCAATGTTTGTTAGCCTTACGATAAATAAAGAACGAAACAAACATTTATCTTTTTTTGGATTATACTTAAGGTATTGTTTCAATCAATTATCTGTAGGGAAGAGTGTATGATGCATTTTATCTTACATTTTTTTTCCAAGGAAAACCTCGTAGGGAAACCCAAATGATGCATCCCCACATTTGTGGATAGCACTACTACTAAGCTAGTTAGTGTAAACTAGTGCACCTAACCCAAGGGGATTTGAACCAAGCACCCGTTGGCATAAACTAACCAAATTCCCAACAATATTGGTGACACTTGATTGAACTAACAATTTGGGCTATATTTACTCTTATAGATATTAATAAAGAAGATACATGTTTTCTCTGAAGTGTGCGTAATTGTGTGCATGAATAAGATAGATTCAATGCACAAGTATGTTGTGATAAATTCCACATATAGTTTTACATTAAGTCTAGCATATGAGTTGTTGCAAACTTAAGGAAAATTTATAGTATGTTAAAAGAAGGAGCTTTTAGGAAGTGGGTACCCAACTGTATAATGGAAACATTATGGAAATTTGAAGCAAGTATGACATAGAGTGGTAGTAAAGATGAAGCTCAACACTTGGGCCTTTTGGGCAAGATGTTCAAAAGATGCAAAGTTCTATTTTCTTGAACTATGTCAACTAGTGGTATCTTCTTCCATAATGAGATTAAGATATATAGCCAAGAGATAGGGCTATAAATTTCTCATCTTGTTACTTTGAGCAATCAGGAAAAAGTATTTTCATAATGTGTTTAGACCATTGCATATAGAAGTATTTGACATTAAATCTATTTTAAAACTTAGTTTTTAGGTTATGCTTATACTAGACACATTCTTTTATTAATAAAGACGAATTATATTACTCTAGTTAAACATCTACACAAAGATATAACAATTGGTAACCCTTCAAGTATAGCTAGAGAGTGTCATGAGTGATTCATATCAACATTTGGCAATCCATATCAAATCTATTTCTAGATGGTTAATTGTCGAGATCACTATTGAAAACCACATTTTGATTTTGTTTAAAAGCCAAATATACAAGTCTCATGATTTAAAAAATACATGGTTATAGATCACAATCTCCCATTTTGCCTTGTTTGTATTGCTTTCTCGTTAATTCAATGTAGCCAACTTTTTAGTTCAACACTATTGCATTTTGTCACTTGCTATGGGGATAAGAGAAATGAGATCCTTTCTTAATTTGAAGAAACCAAGTCTTGTCTTGCCTATGTTTCTTTGAATAATATTTATTTACTTAAACCAAAAAGTCTTATTCCAATAAGACCAATGAGGAGAGACTTGGGTTTGGAAGCATAACCATGTTAATGCATTTGTTGGGGATAAGGGAATCGAGATCCTTTCATAATTTGAAGAAACCAAGTCTTGTCTTGTCTGTATTTCTTTGAATAATCTTTATTTACTTAAACCAAAAGGTCTTCATCTAGTTAGACCAATGAGAAGAGACTTGGGTTTGGAAGCATAACCATGTTAATGCACTTCTCAAACTACTCTAAAAAGAGTACAAGAATATTTATTGGATCTATTTATACAAATCATTTAAAGGTTTTGTTAAGTTTTGTTCAATGATAATCCACATTATTATTATTGTTGAGAAAATATTTTTTCTCTTCATACCCTACTAAAAATTTATTCATGATATAAAATCTTGTTATATTTTATTATTTATTTTCACTTTCAAATGTTAAAAAATAAATAAAAATAACTCATCACAAT
>APFE031392984.1:35309-56691 GCA_000404065.3 Pinus taeda | reverse complement strand
TTAATTAAATTAATAAAATTAAAATTAATAAAATTAAATTAATAAAATTAATAAATAAATATATATCCCAGCCGACATTGTGCTGATCCTTGAAAAATTTATCCCCAATAGTATTTATTTATTTCTTTCTAAAGCAGCTCATCTTTTATCATCATTCATAAGTCCTGATGATTGATCCCATTTGGGATTTGAAACGTTGGCATAAAAATGTTCATACTGTGGATTCTCCGGTAACTGATTCAAACTATATATATATATATTATATATATAGTATAGATATAGATATAGATATAGATATAAGATATAGATACTAGAATATATATATATTATTATATATATATATATATATTATATTATATTATATTATATATATATATATATATATATATGTATATGCATTTTGTAAGTTAGGGTAGTGCATTTCTATTACTTCAAACTATAGAAAGTATTATAACATAATCATCCATGTATGGTCTCAACCCGGCCATTGAGAAACTAGGTTTGTTGACTATCTGGTTGCATTATAACCAGTCCAAAAATGGAAATACCTAAGTTTGTCCAGCAGTGCTAAATAAACATGGTTGTCCTTATATCCTCTAATAACAACTAACCTACATAATAAGGCCAAATAAACATTCATATGCATCTAAGAGGTCTTAATCATATGAAGATTCAATAAGAGTTATATCTTTAGCATTAGATCTAGACTGTTTTGTTGGAGGCATACATGAGATATGTCTTTCAATGTGTGTTGAAATATGGCAACAAGAATATTCCAATTTAATTTGTCCTTGAATTAAATTGTGAATTAAAATCGAATTTAGTCTTAACAACTACTTGGAAATAATTAATTAATTTATTTTAAATTAATTAGTTGGAGAAATTCAGTTAGAAGTCTTTCTAAAGTCATGCTCTGAAGTCATGCAAGAGTTATCCCTTAAATTAAAGAGATAAGATTGAGTTATATTTGAGTTGTAATTAGTTCAGTTTACTGAGTTAAGTCTAGTTAATTAGTTCCAAATTGTTTGAGGAACTAATAGTGAGTTAACAATCAGTTGATGCATTAATGCACTCAACTAGTGCTACTCCAGTTAACTGAAGATTCCCTCATCAGAAACTCATGCATGTCTATTCTGAGAAAGACCCAGTGAAGATTAATGTTCAAGGACAATGTACTATCAGTTGCATGTGTTTTCTCATGGAGAAAACTCATGCATGCAGTCAAGGATTCATCCTTGAGGATTGTGGAGTTTTGAAGACTTGGTTTTCCACTTGGTAAAAGGAAAATCATCCACAAGGAATAGTGCAAGGAAATAGGAGCTTGGAGGGCAGAGAGTAAGGCTGGAGAGAAGACAAGATTGCTTGTGAGCATCTGTGAGGATTGTACTGAGAACTGGCTAGTTGTGAGAGCTAAGTCTTTGTATAATTCCTATGTATTTCCACCATGTATGATAATACATGAGTGTGGGATTTTTAGCTGAGGCTTTCCCCAAAGTATTTTCATGTGTATTGTGCCATTGATTCTTCTTCTTTTGGTTATATTGTTCAGCTCGATCTTTAAGCTTCTGCAAATTGATAGTAGAAGTAGGTTATAGTATTCTGCTTTGATTTATATTGCATTATCGGGTTAACCTATCACAGATTTTCTACATGGTATCAGAGCTGTGAACAATATACTAAGAAGAGAATTCAAATTTTGAAGTTCAAGGTTGCAGGTGCAAATCAAATTCATATCATACTTCAAAGTTGGCCAATGGTGTTCTATGGCTTGAGACTCGAGTATTCCTTGGAAGGTAGCTTGAATTACATAGCATGGAAAGATAGAATGGAGGTTGTATTAGAAGACAATGGCATAAAGGAATTCATTGATCAAGAAATCCCAAATCTAGCTTCAACTAATGCACAAGAGTTGGCTGAGTGGAAGAAGTGTGTGGCAAAGGCGAGACAGATCATCCTTGAGGGAGTTCGAGACCATATTGTCTCGAGTCTCCATGGGAAGGATACTCCATTTTCAATGTGGAATACATTGAAGGACCTCTACCAGAATAGTAGCGACCCGAGGAAATTGGCACTCAAGGATAAGCTTCAAATAATCAAGATGGAGAAGAGCAATACTATTTCCACATATCTGAACAAGCTCACCACCTACAGAGATGAGCTTGGCATTGTGGGAATAACTACTGCATATGATTATATGGTGAGCCTTGCTCTCCTTGGCCTTCCAAAGAGTTGGAATAGCTACCACGACTCTGTGAAGGGAAGGGAGAAACTGCCTGATTGGGAATGACTATGGTTGGATCTTATGCAGGAGGAGATTAGGAGGAGCACATGAGATGGTTCTTCATCCAATAATGATGATGAATAAAATCTAGCCTTAGAAAGTAAGGCAAGGAAAGGGAAGGGGAAGGCTCCCATTCAAATCGAATTCTTCTCATGGAGGGAAGAAGGGTGACATGTCTGAAGTAAGATGCTTTAATTGTCACAAGATGGGACATTATGCGACTTATCTCCCATCGAAGAAGTCTAAGAAGGGATCCTAAGAAGGATCGGAAGGTGAGGCATTAGCCTCTTAGTTCGAAATGGACTTTACCCTCATTGCATGCATGGTGTCATCGATGATGGGTTGTGTCTGGTATCTTGATAGTGGAGCCTCATTCCACATGACCGGTGATAAAAATTTATTCAGTGCCTTGGAGGAGAAATACCTCAAGATGCGTATAGAGATGGGTGATGAAGGAAGGTATAGTGTTTCAGGAGTGGGCACGGTTGCTTTTCAGAGGGAGCATGGAGATCCTCTCACCTTGATAGATGTGACGTATGTGCCTGGACTGAAGAAGAACTTGGTATCGGTCACGATTTTGGAGGAAAAAGGCTACGATGTTGTCTTCATTAAAGGAAAGGCATTCCTAAGACACATAGCCACGACTCAGACCAAGAGGATAGGGGTTCGGGTGAAGAATATCTATAAACTAGAGGTAGATGATTGTGCAACATTGAGTATGAAAGCAGAATTGGTGCAAGGCCAAGACATTAGCGAGTTGTGGCACATGCAGTTGGGCCATTTGCATCATGGGGCTTTGAAGATAATGCAGCAGATATCTACAGGACTTCCCAAAGGTAAAATTGAGCAAGTTGACACATGCAAAGGTTGTACCTTGGGAAAGTACCCCAAGTATTCCCTTCATGATCAAGACAGTCGAGCAGAGGCTGTCTTAGAGCGAGTTCATAATGATTTGTGTGGACCATTCTCAATGACATCCACATCAAAGCAAAGGTATTATGTGATTTTCATTTATGACTATTCTTGTAAATGCTAGATTTATTTCATGCAGAAGAAGGACCAAACTTTTACAAAGTTTTGTGAGTTCAAAGCTTTGGTCGAGAAAGATTCAGGGAAGAATATCAAGGCCTTGAGAAGTGAAAATGGTGGAGAATATGTCTCTCAAGAGTTTAAGCACTTCTGTGCAGTGGAAGGAATTAAATGAAAGTTTACGGAACCTCATAACCCGCAGCAGAATGGGGTGGCCGAGAGGAAGAATAGAACTATTGTAGGGGCAACACGGGTAATGCTACATGACCAAGGCCTACCACTTCACTTGTGGGTTGAGGCATGCAACATAATGGTCTATTTGCATAATAGAAGCCCGCATCGCATACTTGGGATGAAGACACCAGAGAAAGCTTTCTCTGGTAAGAGACGAGATGTGGGTCACTTCAGGATCTTTGGCTCATCGGTATATTTCCATGCGACAAAGGATGCACAAAAGAAGATTGAGCCAACAGAAGATTTGGGGATATTTGTGGGGTACATTGATACACCTCACAACTATCGAGTGTACTTGCCTGCTAGCCGGAGGACAGTGGTTCGCAGAGATCTCAAGTTTGATGAGAAGTAGGCCATGTGAGTTTCCCTTGAGAGGGAGCTCCACCTACAGGCTGTGTAGGAACTGTTGGTTCCTAAGGAGGAGGAGCCTCAGACTGATGCAGAGCATCCGCATGCATAAGTTCCAGGAGTGGAGACATCCACTCAAGTAGAGTCTTCCAGAGATGGACGGAAGCGCACAAGAGAAGCTGACAAATTGTTGGAGGATGCAAGAGAGAATGTGGGAGCATCATCTTCTCAGTGCAGACAAAGGAGGTCACCTGAGAGGTATAGTGGATACATGGCCCTTGCTGGGGAATGTGTTGAGACCGAGCCATCTTCCTTTGAGGAAGTAGTGCAGCAGCTGATTTGGGTTGATGATATGGTGGAGGAGTATGACTCCATAGTTCGTAACAGTGTTTGGGACGTGGTTCCGAGACCAGAGAACAAGTCAGTTGTGAGTTCCCATTGGATTTACAAGGTAAAGCAAGTTGTTGATGGTAGCGTGGAGAATCATAAGGCAATATTTGTTGCCCATGGATTTTCACAGGTCAAGGGGATTGAATATGATGAAACTTTTGCTCTTGTTGCAAGGTACTCATCTATCAGATCTATGTTGGCACTATCAACATAGATGGGTTGGAAGATCCATCAGATGGATGTGAAGACTGCATTCCTCAATGGCTAGATTGAGGAAGAGGTGTACATAGAGCATTCGGAAGGTTTTGAGACCTTCGATCGTGAGTCACATGTGTGTCGACTCAAGAGAGCGTTTTACATGCTGAAGCAAGCACCCCGTGCTTGGTACACCAGGATAGACAACTACTTCACTGTGTTGGGCTTCACAAAGAGTGAAGAGGATGTGAAGCTGTACCACATCATGGTGAAAGGTAAGTTGTTGATCATCATACTTTATGTTGATGACCTCATATTGACAGGTGATGATCAGTTGATCGTGTCTTGCAAGGAGGACCTTGCAAGAGAGTTTGAGATGAAAGACATGGGTCTCATGCATTACTTCCTTAGCATGGAAGTGTGGAAAAAGGATAGTATGCCAACAAGATAGTCATGAGATTCCACATGTAGAAGTGCAAGCCCATGGAGACTCCTCTAGTAGGTAACTGGAGGAAGAAGGTTGCTACTTCAGGAGAAGTGGTAGAGGCTATTGTGTAGAGGTAGCTTATGGGTTCATTGAAGTAGTTAGTGAACACACGCCCAAATTTGTGCTATGCGGTGAACCAGCTGAGTCAAGCGATGGTTCAGCTGTTGAAAATAGAAACAAGAAATGATAAAAATAGCATCCAGAATATTCCAATTTTAATTTGTCCTTGAATTAAAATTGTGAATTAAAATTCGAATTTAGTCTTACTAACTGCTTTAAAATAATTAATTAATTCATTATGGATTAATTAGTTGGAGAAATTAAAGTTAGAAGTCTTTCTGAAGTCATGCAACAATTATCCCTTAAATTAAGGCGATTATCCCTTAATTAAGGAGATACGATTGAGTTATATTTGAGTTGTAATTAGTTAACTCAGTTTACTGAGTTAAGTCCATTTAAATTAGTTCCAAACTGTTTGAGGAACTAATTGTGAGTTATAAATCAGTTGATGCATGCATGCACTCAACTAGTGTACTTCGAATAACTGAAGATTCCCTCATCGGTAACTCATGCATGTCTATTCTTAGAAAGACCCAGTTGAGATTAAAGGTAGGGATAGTGTACTATCAGTTGCATGTGGTTACCTATAATGGAAACTCATGCATGTAGTCAAGGCAGAGGTTCAATGACGATTGCACAGTTATGATAGGTTGTGAGATTAGTGTGAGATATCAATGTTCCACTTGGTTGAGAGTTTTCCACTTGGTAACAAGAGGATCACCCAGGAGAAACATCACAAGGTAATCGGAGCTTGGAGGGCAGAGAGGAAGGCTTGTGAGAAGCCTAGATTGCTTGTGAGCATCCAGGAGGATTGTACTGAGAGCTGGCTAACTGTGAGAGCTAAGGCTTTGTATGATTCTGATGTATTTCCACCTTGTATGATAATACAGATAGTGGGGTTTTTAGCTGAGGCTTTCCCCTGAGTATTTTCATGTGTATTGTGTATTGATTCATTCTTCTTCTGGTTATATTTTTCAACTCAATCTTTAAGCTTCTGCAAATTGATAGTAGAAGTAGGTTATAGTATTTTGCTTTGATTTATATTGCATTATCAGGTTAACCTACAACTAATTTTCTACATGGTCTAAGAGCTAGATTTGTAGAGAGCAGAAGTTCTACATGGTATCAGAGAAGGAATTGTAGAAAAAGTGCTACATGATATTAAAGCTGTGAACAATACACTGAGAAGAGAATTCGAAGTTTGAAGTTTGAGATTGTAGAATTCTCTCTACAAATCAGCTAGCTCACTGATATCATGTAGAAATTTCACCCACAGATCAAAATGATATATGCAATGTACTAAAGCATAATACTAGATCTACATCTACCATAAACTTTGCGGAAGCTTAATTGAACATGAGAAACATCAAGCATGAACAGATATAACTGAGAATGAGAAGTAATCAACCATAACACAGAAGATATAACCTGGGGAAAGCACCAACCTAGAACCCCATCTCTGTATTATCAATCAAGTGGAAATCCTCAACAACATACAAAAAGAATCAGCTCAAAAGTTATCCTGCTCTCTCTGTACTCTGATGTTGTAGCTTATGGACTATCTAGGCCTATATATATATGCTCCACAAGTCCTCCAAGCTCCTATTTCCTTGCGCAGATTTGATTGGGGTCCAATGTCATAACATGTGTGAATTGGCCACATCATACCTGTTGTAACCTCAGGTTCAACTACGCAATCCATAAGGAATACTATTCCTTCTGCATGCAAGGAATATTCACAAGGAATATCCTAGCAACTGATAGTACATTGTCCCTCCATCTGATCTCAACTGGGTCTCTGTCTAAACTAACATGCATGAGTTATCCATGAGTGAATCTTCAGTTATCTGAAAATACCAGTTGTTACATGCATGCAAGCATTAATAAACTGAATCTCATTAATTTAAGAATTTGTTAAATTAACCTAATTGGACTTGACTCAGTTAATTGAGCCAACTAATTACAACTCAATATTACAACTCACCCTTATCTATTTAACTAGTGGTTAAATCCCTCAATCAGAGGAGAAATTGTTGCATGTCCTCACATAGACTTCAAGTTCATAATTCCTTAACTAATTAACTCAAACTAAATTAATTAATTAATTTACAAACTGTTGTTAATATCAAATTCGAATTTTACTTCCTATTTCTAGTCCAGGGACTGACTAAAAATAGGAACCCATAATGAACTACTAAAAATAGAACTTTTGTTTTAGCACTTCCATTTTTCATTCCCTGTTGCCCAATCCAGCACTGGTACCCTAACTGCTATTTTTAGCACTTCTATTTTTAGCAATTTCTTGTTTCCATTTTCAACACTCCCTCTCAACAAGAAAGGCTTCCTCTCGAACCTGATCATGTACCTCCGGAATGTTTTTCATGCAACACTTCTACCAAGTTTGGTTGCTCCAACAACTCTCAGAACAAAAAAAACTCCCAACTGACCTCTCTGTTGGGCTAGAAAAATACTCTGATGCTGAAGCTCTACCTGCTGCTGACAGTGCTCCCTCTCTGACCTCTGCGCTACTGCAACATCTCCATGCATCTCGCACTGTTGCACACCTCTCTATGCTACCCTGCACTGGTGTAACACACTTGTGCCTCACGCATTGTTGCAGCCTGCTAGCTCTGCGCTGTCCTAGGATTCCCTGCACTATAGCTCTCTCTGCCACTCCATCTATATATGTCTCTACCCAATTAGTCAGTTCTGCCACTCCTCGTCGAGGCTCTCGTAGCAAATTCGAATCAAAGAGGTTGGGTACCTCAAGGATCCTGCCCCCTCTCCTTGGGACGATCACTCCACATCACCCCACCTCTTACCTGGAGGTATGGCTGCATGTGATCCCTTAGCCCACCGGGCTCAAAGTTTCCCCCTACTGGAGGTCTCTGCATGGGTAGATGTCTCTACTTGATCTCCACTCAGCTTCCCCTGTTGTGGCTGCTCCACAACCTCTTGAAGCTACTACACCAATCGTGGCTCCTCCACAATCGTTTGAGACTTCTTCTGGTGCTGCATGTTGAGAGGTAATATACTCTCCCTCTCAACCAACAAGTCTCCATCAGTTTCCTTACTACTCAAGGCTTTGCATGCATCTTGAACCTCAAGAGAATAAAGGTTCTTGACCCGTTAACTGATCTGCTTCAGTTGTCTAGTGACGATGTGTCTAAGGAAAACCTTTCCCTTACTGAAGACTACATCATAGCCTCTATCTTCCAGCATCGCGATCAACACCAAGTTTCTCTTTAGTCCTGGTACATACTTGACATCGGTCAAGGTAAAGCGAGCTCCATCCTCCCTCTGAAAAATAACCATACCTACACCTGAGACACTATACTTTTCATCATTACCCATTGTTATGAGTATCTAGAGATCTTTCTCCTCCAAAGTACTGAACAAACTCTTGTGGTCGGTCATGTGGAAAGAAGCTCCACTATCAAGAAACCAACTACTTCCCACCATGGATGAAACCGTGCATGTGAAGAGTGTGAAATCCAACTCGAACTGCGAAGCAAGTGCCTCACCTTCAGATGCTTCCACGGATCCCTTCTTGGATTTCCTCAGTGGAAAATTTGTAACAAAATGGCCCACCTCATGACAACGAAAGCATCGCACTTTCGATTTGTCAAACTTTTTTCCACCATGGGAAGAATTGGACTTGGAAAGAGAAACCTTCTCATTCCCCTTCTTCGCCTTACTTGCTAAGGCACAATTTTCTTCATTGTCCATGGATGAAGAACCATCTCTGGTGCTTCTTCTTATCTCCTCTTGCATCAAATCTGACCAAAGTCATTCCCAATATGGTAGTTTCTCCCTTCCATTAACCGAGTCCTGGTAGCTATGCCAGCTCTTAGGAAGACCGAGGAGTGCAAGACTCACCATGTCATCATCAGCTGTCATGATCCCTACACTTCCAAGCTCATCCCTACGTGAGGTGAGCTTGTTTAGATACATAGAGATCGTGTCATCCTTTTCACACTTGATCTTTCGAAGTTTGTCCTTCAGTGCCAGCTTCCTCTGATCTCTGTTATTCTGATAAAGATCTTTTAATGTTTTCCACATTAAAAATGGAGTCTCCTTCCCATGGAGGCTCGAGACAATGTGATCTCAAACTCCCTCCAGAAGGATTCTCCTTGCTCTAGCCACACACTTCTTCCATTCCGCCAGTTGAGTAGCATCAGTCGGCTTCGGGACATCTTGATCAATGAAGTCTTTAAGGCCATTATCTTCTAATACTACCTCCATGTGATCCTTCCAGGCTATATAATTCGAACTGTCATCAAGGCATATTCGAGTCTCAAACCATAGAACGCCATTGATGAAATAGATGTGATAAGAACTCAATTCAATATTCAGAAACCACAAACTTCAACTTCTGCCTTCTTGTATACTGTTCTTCCTTGATCACCTGTGCTCCGATACCCTGTAGAACTTTTTCTACAAAACCTCACTTTGATACCATGTATATTTTTCTCTACAAATCAGCTAGCTCACTGATATCATGTAGAAATTTCACCTGCAGATCAAACTAATATATGCAATGTACTGAAGCGTAATACTAGATCTACATCTACCATAAACTTTGTGGAAGCTTAATTTAACATGAGCAACATCAAGCATGAACATATATAACTGAGAATGAGAAGTAATCAACCATAACACAAAAGATATAACCTGGGGAAAGCACCAGCCTAAAACCCCATCTCTGTATTATCAATCAAGTGGAAATCCTCAACAACATACAAAAATAATCAGCTAAAAAGCTATCCCGCTCTCTTTGTACTTTGATGATGTAGCTTATGGACTATCTAGGCCTGTTTATATAGGCTCCACAAGTCCTCTAAGCTCCTATTTCCTTGCTCAGTTTTGATTGGGGTCCAATGTCATAACATGTGCGAATTGGCCACAATATACCTGCTGTAACCTCGATTTCCAACTACACAATCCATAAGGAATACTCTTCCTTCTGCATGCAAGGAATATTCACAAGGAATATCCTAGCAACTGATAAAACATTGTCCCTCCATCTGACCTCAATTGGTTCTCTGTCTGAACTGACATGCATGAGTTATCCATTAGTGAATCTTCAGTTATCTAAAAATACCAGTTGTTACATGCATGTAAGCATTAACAAACTAAATCTCATTAATCTAACAACTTGTTAAATTAATCTAACTGGACTTGACTCAGTTAACTGAGCCAACTAATTACAACTCATCCTTATCTCTTTAACTTATGATTAAATCCATCAATCAAAGGAGAAACTGTTGCATGTTCTCACATAGACTTCAAGTTCATAATTCCTTAACTAATTAACTCAAACTGAATTAATTAATTAATTTACGAACTGATGTTAATATCAAATTCGAATTTTACTTCCTATTTCTAGTCTAGGGACTGACTAAAAATAGGAATCCATACTGAACTTCTAAAAATATAACTTCTATTTTTAGCACTTCCATTTTTCATTCCCTGTTGCCCAATCCAGCACTGGTACCCAAACTGCTATTTTTGGCAGTGCTATTTTTAGCACTTCTATTTTTAGCAATTTCTTGTTGCCATTTTCAATAGGGATTTGTAGGTGCAAATCGAATTCATTGTCACAAGATGAGACATTATGTGACTAATTGCCCATAAAATAAGTCCAAGAAGGGATCCTCAGAAGGATCGAAAGGTGAGGCATTAGCCTCTCAGTTTAAAATGGACTTTACCCTCATCGCATGCATGGTGTCATCAATGATGGGTTGTGTTTGGTATCTTGACAGTGGAGGCTCATTCCACATGACTAGTGATAAAAGTTTATTCAGTACCTTGGAGGAGAAAGAACTCAAGATGCACATAGAGATGGGTGACGACGGAAGGTATAATGTTTTAGGAGTGGGTACAGTTGCTTTTCAGAGGGAGCATGGAGCTCCTATCACCTTGACAGATGTGAAGTATGTGCCAGGACCGAAGAAGAACTTGGTATCGGTCGTGATGTTGGAGGACAAAGGTTATGATGTGTTTTTTTAGTAAGGGAAAGGTTTTCCTTAGACACATCACCACAAGACAGGTGAAACAGATTAGTTCACGGGTTGAGAATCTATATGCTCTTGAGGTTCAAGATGCATGCAAAGCCTTGAGAAGCAAGGAAAATATTAGAGAAATGGTGGTTGAGAGGGAGAGTAAATTACCTCTCAACATGCAATCCCAGAAGAAGTCTCAGAAGTAGCTTCCGGAAATTGTGGAGCAGCCACAATTAGAGAAGCTGAGAGGTGATTTGAAATGGATACTAAATCAAGAAGAAAAGGTATTACAGACTCATGTGCAGGAAAATTCCTATATTACTTAGTGCAACGGATCGAAAAGATTGCAAATAATATAGACAATTAATAGTCAGAAAAGATAACAAACACACACAACAACACAACAAATAATCAAGGAGTTCACCAGACTTCCTAGCTATGTCTCCTGGTCCAGCTTTTAGTGTCGACCTCTATATTATGTCTTCAAGAATAGAGTTTACAGGGGTGAGCTCAATCAGAGCCATAACACAACAAACAGTGATATTACACAGGGATTTCACTCGAAAGCCTCGAGTCTAAAGAGTGCATAGGCTCTGCCTCTTAGTGCCTCTGATCAACTCTTCGTAGCTATGTGTTTTCTCTAACTCTATATCTCTCTTCTATCTCTGACCTCCTCCTCTGTGCTACCATTGAATGGATTTTAAGCCTATCAGCGTTGTCGGTTCAATCCCCTTCTTGGGCTCTCTGGCTCCAGGCACTGTCCCTTCATCTCCCTGCTGCGCATTTAAACAATCATTGCAAAAATGCTTAAGGCATTGAGTCCACCTGTTTACAAACAGAAGGGCTGGGCATGGGTGAAAATCCCTGAGAACACACTTTTCCGTTTACACAAGGAATACATGGAAATACACTGAAACAATGGAAAATTTGACCAAAACGCCAAAGCTGGACTTCAAACGATATAAAGTCTGCCCTATAATCATCTCAGGTTCACTTTGATCATAATCGTAAGTTGCATTGGCTACAAGTCATAATCCCTTTGTATTCCACACCATTGATCTACCTTCAATCTGATGGTTTGCATCCAACCCGATCATCCAACCAGCACGTGTTTTCTTCATCGTCTGATCCGTGATTGCTAATCCAATGGCTGACGACCATTTTGTTCAGCCCCCTTACACGGGGAAACCCCACCCAAAATGAGTGGTTTTCTCTCTCCTGTGCCATGCTAGGTGTCGGCCAGTGTATGGAATCGGGTGAAACCCTTCCAATACCACTTACCGCATGTAGCCTGCCCGAATTACCATTTACCACGAAACTCAAATCCTTCCCTGTTTAATTCATAACTCCTTCGGGTCCGCTGAAAGCCTTCCGCCTATGTTAAGTCCCCCCTTTAGGAATCTGCGATGCAATATCTGTAATCTTTACCGTTGATCTGTGCACTCGATCAATGGTCCACGTTAAGTCACTGATCGAGTCACATTTCCCTTAGGGCCGCCTCTGATATACTCCGCTGGCCTCTCCCGATGTGATATCCCAATTTAATCTGGGCCATTGATCTATCCAATCCAACGACTCATGTGCAACGAGACTTTATGCTCTGTTTCACTCTGTTTTCTGCCATTCCTTAGTGTTTTCCTTTGTGATCTCTGTTTTCTGATAGTTTAATATATATGAAGACTTACATTTTTAGAGGGTTTAAGATCTATTTTGGATCATGCCTTCCCACTAAAAAGATTTTGGACCACCAAAATTTGGTTTTAGCATTCAAGCAAGTGAGGATACTGCTCCTTCACCTGTCTAACTTCTATCCATTGTGCTTTGCTTGGATTTGACCCTTTGAGTCCCACTCTCAGGTACTCAACATCCCCTTGGTGCGTAGTTCTTACCTTCCTGTCCAGAACTATGTCCTCTTGTAACTCATTGAGATACTCAGGCAACAAATCCCCAATAGAAGGAAACTGACTTTGCTCTTCGGGATCTTCAATCAATGAAGGTTCATACAATCTCAAGTTTTCTGCATTAACGACTGAATAGATCTGCATATAGGCTGGCAAATCAAGGCGAAAAGCATTTTCACCAATTTTATCAAGTATCTTGAAAGGTCCATACCTTATTGGTTTTAGCTTCTTACCTTAACCTTGTATTTTTTCTTTGTTGATGTACATCCATACTTGATCACCAACTTGAAAACTATGTTTAGCTAGATGTTTGTCATGTCTTGCCTTTTACTTGGCTTGACTTCTTTCCAGCTATTCCTGTACTGCCTGGTGAATTTCCTAGATTTGTTCAATGAACTTGGTTGCTTTGTCCACATCACTGTGTCCATCAACTGCTATGTCTTTACCAAAGACAAAATCCAAGGGAGACTTTGGTATAAAACCAAAACAAGTCTCAAAAGGAGATCTTTGAGTAGAAAAGTGCTTGGCACGGTTGTAAGCATGCTGCACATAACACAAATGCTCGTCCCAAAGCTTGGGATGCTTGCTGCAATAGCCTCTGAGCAACTGGATCACTGTCCTGTTAACCACTTCGGTTTGACCATCTGTTTGTGGATGAAATGTTGTGCTCGTCTTCAACTTGGTGTCCATCAACTCCCATAGATTTGACCAAAATTCCCAACAAATAGAGAATATTGATTAGATACAATAGAATTGGGTAACCCAAAATCAACCCATACATTCTGAAAGAACAACTTTGTTGTTTGTTCTGTTGTAACCTACTTGTTATATGGTATCAAAATACACATTTTACTAAAGCTATCCATAACAACATACAAATAATCATGAACTTTCCTAGATTTTTGCAATCCCCCAACAAAATCCATGGAAACACTTTCCCAAGGACGAGAAGGAATTGGAAGTGGAGTGTACAAGCTTAATTTCCATTTATTGGGCTTGCTTGTAGCACACATAGTACACCCTTTGATATATCTAGAAAGTGTCTCATGCATTCTTGGCCAATAACAGAACCTTTGCAATTGTGCAACTGTTTTACTTACACCAAAATGACCTGATATGAGAGAAGTATGTGCTTCTCAGATTATGTTAACTCTTTTAGTTTGTGGAATGCATAGCTTTCCCAAATGATATAAGAGTTGGTCCTTTACATAAGTATCCAATTCTTCTACTTGCTTGACATGACTTAAAGTTGCATATACATCTTGATCATATTGTTCAATGTAACTTTCATGCATTACTGAGTTATGCTTAAGTATAGTAGATGCATTTATGATCAATCTTGATAACATGTCTACAACCTTATTGTGTATGCCCTTCTTATATCTGATGACAAGATGAAATTGTTGTAGAAAACCCATCCACTTATAATGTCTTGATTGCTGCAATTTAGTTTGTGAGTGCAAATATTGAAGTGGTTGATGGTCTGCATGTATGATTGTTTCTTTACCCATTAGGTAATGTTTCCACTTTTTTTTCACACTTTGTACTAATGCATACAATTCTTTATCATATGTGGGATAATTAACTACTGCATTACTAAATGTTTCAGAATAATAGCATACAGGTTTTCCGTGTTGCATCAACACTGCTCCCATGGCATAGTCATTGGAATCTGTCTCAATCTCAAATGGATGTTGAAGATCTGGCAGTGCTAGTATTGGTGTTGTACTTATTTTCTCTTTTAAGGTGTCGAAGGATTTCTACTATTTTCCTCCCCACTTAAAAACCTGTTTCAATCCTGTCAAAGCATGTAATGGAGTTGCAATCAAAGAAAAGTTAGCAATAAAATTTCTCCAGTATTGTGTTTCCCCTAGGAAACTCCTAACCTCTATAACGGATTTGGGTTTAGACCAGTTCACAATGACTTCAACCTTTGAGGGATCTATCTTCAATTCACCACCCCCTACAATATAACTCAAATAATTTAAAGATGTTATGCCAAATTCACATTTTGACAGTTTTACATATAGATTTTCTCTTTTTAAAACATCTAAAGTCTGCTTCAAATGCTTTACATGGCCTTCCCATGCCTTACTAAAAACGAGAATGTCATCTAAATAAACAATTACAAAATCATCAGTAAATGGTCTGAGTACATCATTCATGACTCTCATAAATGTAGTAGGAGCATTAGTTAAGCCAAAAGGCATAACCAACCATTCATACAGTCCTTCTTCGTCTTGAAAGCAGTTTTCCATGCATCTTGTTTTGCAGCTCTGACCTAATGATAACCACTTCGCAAGTCTAACTTAGAAAAGTAAACTGCTTCTTTCAATTGATCTAATAAATCATCAATATGAGGAAGAGGATAACGATTCTTGATCGTTATTTTATTTAGCACTCTATAATCAATGCACATTCTCCACGAACCATCTTTCTTTCTCATCAGTACGATTGGAGATCCACATGGTGATGTGCTTGGTCATATAAGCCCTTCATCGAGCAATTCCTGTACTTTCTTCTTTATCTCTGCATTCTCTAAAGTTGACAACCTGTACATTCCAATGTTAGGTAATGGAGCATCTTGCTGCAAATAAATATCATGTACTATTTCTCGCTTGGGTGGTAGACCTTTTGGTTCTTGAAATAGAACATCATACTCTGAAACAACTTTACTAAATCAACTTTCTGTTTAGATCACAACCTTCAAATGCATTGGATTTTTTAGGATCCTTTGCCTTTACAACCATTAGTAAAAATTGCTTACTTGAATTCACAATTCTTTTCATCTATCTTGAGTTTATGAGAGAATAGTTACCTTTGAGTTTATGAGCTCTTACAATGTATTCTATTCCATTTTTAGTGAGTTGATACTTATTCTCAACTCTATATAAGTATGGACTTCCCAAAACAATACCACATATATCCAATGGAACTATATCTAACTCAATCTCATCTACAAATGTTGATCCAATAACAAACCTAAGTTTACATTGTCTCATTACTTGTATCTTTGTTTTATCACACACCCAACCTAATGGATATGGCTTCTCATGAGGTTTTGTTTGTAATCCCAACTTCTTTACAATTGTTTCAGAAATCAAATTTACTTGTGATCCACTATCAAATAAAGTATCAATCTTATTGTGCTTGGAAATTACTCTAATACGAAAAATCTCATTTCTTTCCCTCTCATTAATTTCATTATCAACAGATTGTGCAGAATTACTTGTGGATTCTTCAGAATCTTTACCTTTAATACCTATGGTTGTAACTGTTGTTTCATCGCCTGAATCTGATCCCAAGTCCTGCTGAATAGCATCATCATTCTTTTTCTTCTTTCCACCTAACTTCTTAGGTTTCCGTTTTGGATGCAAAGACCAGTAGTGTGCCTCACCGTGTCCTTCTTTATTGCAATGAGTGCATGAAGGTTTATCCTTCTTTACAGTGTTTGCTTTCCTCTCCTTCCATTTTAGTTTCTTCTTTTCCTTATTCTTGTTTACAAAAGGTTTAGATGACTTCCCAACCTCTGGGTTTACATTCTTACCTCTAGCTTCTAGATGTGTGGCTTGAACTAATACATCATCTAAGCTAGTGGGATTAAACATGAGAATAGTGTGCTTTAAATAGATTTAAAGACCACCTATATACTTCAATAAAGTCTCAGGTGAATCTAATGATATACCTAGAGTTAAAGCTCTCTTTCTAAATTTCTGAGTATAACTTTGTACACTTTGACCCTTCAATTGGCGAAGAGCTTGCCAACCCATCATTGCCTGCTACATGTAAGCTAAAGGATAGAATTGCTTTTTGATAGCAGAAACAAATTCATTCCAGGTAGAAATGATTTTAACATGTTTTTGCAGATCAACTTGTGTCTTGCCTTCCCACCATACTAGTGTAGTTCCTCCAAGTCGAAGGCTAGCCAGCTGAATATTCTTCCTTTATGAATCAACATTCGGTATCCTGCAATATACATCAATTTGTCTTATCCAATTATCTAGCTTTTCTGCATTGAGTTTTCCATCATAAATTGGCAAATCAAACTTCACATCTAATTTGATTAAGTTTTCTTCTTCTTCTTAGAAGAGCTAGTGTTATGTGAAGAAGATGATGAGGATGATGAAGATGATGAGGTGGAGGAGATGGTGGAGGAGGCATTTCCCCTTTCTGTTTGCCTTCTGGAGGGGCAACTAGAAAATGTTCCTCTGCTCCTTTGTCTGGTTTGGGTGTTGCAGTGCTTTCACCTCAACCCTTCTTAAACTCCAGATACATCTCTTCCACCATGGCTTGGAGTGTCTTAAAAATTTCTATAAATTGAGATTTTGGTCCCAATGGAGCTTCTTCTAGCATTCTCCTCTGAGAATAGACTCTTCCAATCTCTGGGTTAGCCTCAACAAGTTCTCCTTCTCCTAGTCTGAGCTTTAATCTAGTTAGCATTCAAAATCCAGCACAAGCTTGTCTAACTTTAATAAAACCAAAACCAAATGCTCTGATACCACTTGATCCGAAATGTATACTAAATCAAGAAGAAAAGGTATTATAGACTCATGTGCAGGAAAGTGCCTATATTACTTAGTGCAACAGATCGAAAATATTGCAAATAATATAGACAATTAACAGTTAGAAAACATAATAGACACACGCATCAACACAACAAATAATCAAAAAGTTCACCAGACTTCCTAGCTACGTCTCCTGGTCCATCTTTCAGTGTCGAACTCTATATTATGTCTTCAAGAATAGATTTTACAGGTGTGAGCTCAATTAGAGCCATAACACAACAAAAAATGATATTACACAGAGTGCACAGGCTCTCCCTCTTAGTGCCTCTGATCAACTGTTTGTAGTTGTGTGATTTCTCTGACTCTCTGTCTCCCCTTTGTCTCTGACCTCCTCCTCTATGCTGCCATTGAATGGCTTTTAAGCCTATCAATGTCGTTGGTTCAATCCCCTTCTTGGGCTCTCTAGCTCCCAGCACTGTCCCTTCATCTCCCTGTTGAGTGTTTAAACAATCATTGCAAAAATGCTTAAGGCATTGAGGCCACATGTTTACAAATGGAAGGACCGGGCACAGGTGAAAATCCCTAAGAACACACTTTTCCGTTTACATAGGGAATACATGGAAATGCACTAAAACAGTGGAAAATCTGATCGAAACGCCAAAGTCGGACTTCAAACGATATAAAGTCTACCCTATAATCCTCTCGGGCCCGCTTTGATCACAATCGTAAGTCGCATTAGCCACGGATCATAATCCCTTTGTATTCCACACCGTTGATCTGCCTTCAATCTGACAGTTCGCATCCAACCCGATCATCCAACCAGCTCGTGCCTTCTTCACCGTCTGATCTGCGATCGCTAATCCAATGGATGACGGCCATTCCGAGTGGCCCACTTGCACGGGGAAAACCCACCTGAAATGAGTGGTTTTCTCTCTCCTACGCCATGCTACGTGTCGGCCAGTGTATGGAATCGGGTGAAGCCCTTCCAATACCACTTACCGCCTGTAGCCTGCCCGAATTACCATTTACCACAAAACTCAAATCCTTCACTATTTAATTCATAACTCCTTCGGGTCTGCTGAAAGCCTTTCGCCTGTGTTAAGTCCTCCCTTTAGGAATCTGTGATGCGATATCTATAATCTCCGCCGTTGATCTATGCGCTCGATCAACAGTCCATGTTAAGTCGCCGATCGTAGTCGCATTTCCCTTAGGGCTGCCTTCGATATACTCCGTTGGCCTCTCCGGATGCGATATCCCGATTTAATCTGGGCCGTTGATCTATCTGATCCGATGGCTCCTATGCAATGAGACTTTACGCTTCGCTTCACTCTGTTTTCCGCCATTCCTTAGTGTTTTCCTTTACGATCTCTGTTTTCTGATAGTTTAACATATATGAAGACTTACATTTTTAGAGGGTTTAAGATCCATTTGGGATCAAGAGGAGACCGAGTGAAGGCATCCAGTCATGCAGAGACCTCCAGTAGGGGGGAATTTCGAGCCAAGTGGGCAGAGGGATCACATGCAGCCATACCTTCGAGTGTGAGGTGGGGCGATGTGAAGTGATAGTCCCAAGAAGGCTGAAATTGGGCAGGGTCCATTGAGAGGTTTTATCTCATGGATCGTACCTTGCTACGGGAGCCCAAAGTACATAGTAGCGGGAGGAATCAGTAGGATTGATGCAGTCAGAGATCAAAGTGACAGAGGCTAGAGTAGTCAGATACTGAAGAGTGCAGAGAATGATTGACAACAATGCAGAAAGGCAGAGTTAGCAGAAGTGCAAAGTTTTCAGTTGACAAAGGCAATAGCAGTCAGAGACTTTGATGACACATGCATCATACTGATTTAGGTTGGACAATTTTTTTGTTTCTAGAGTTGTTGGTGCAACAACACTAGAGAGAAGTGTTGCATGCATAACATTCCAAAGGTACGCGATCAAGATCGAGTTGAATTCCTTTCTTGTTAAGAGGGAGTGTTGAAAATAGCAACAAGAAATGATAAAAATAGAATCCATAATATTATATTTTTAATTTGTCCTGGAATTAAAATTGTGAATTAAAATTCGAATTTAATCTTACCAACTGCTTGAAAATAATTAATTAATTCATGATGGATTAATTAGTTGGAGAAATTCAAGTTAGAAGTTTTTCTTAAGTCATGCAATAGTTATCCCTTAAATTAAGGAGATTATCCCTTAATTAAGGAAATGAGATTGAGTTATATTTGAGTTGTAATTAGTTAACTCAGTTTACTGAGTTAAGTCTAGTTAAATTAGTTCCAAACCGTTTGAGGAACTAATTGTGAGTTATCAGTCAGTTGATGCATGCATGCACTCAACTAGTGTACTCCAGATAACTGAAGATTCCCTCATTAGTAACTCATGCATGTCTATTATGAGAAAGACCTAGTTGATATTAAAGGTAGAGACAATGTACTATCAGTTGCATGTGTTTAACTATAAAGGAAACTCATGCATGCAGTCAAGGCAAAGGTTCCATGAGGATTGCGCGGTTCTAACAGGGTGTGAGATCAGTGTGAGAGATTAGTGTTCCACTTGGTTAAAAGTTTTCCACTTGATAACAGGAGGATCACCCAGTAGAAACAACGCAAGGAAATATGAGCTTGGAGGGCAGAGAGGAAGGCTTGTGAGACGCCTAGATTTCCTGTGAGCATCCAGGAGGATTGTACTGAGAGCTAGCTAGCTGTGAGAGTTAAGGCTTTGTATAATTATGATGTATTTCCACCTTGAATGATAATACAGATAGTGGGGTTTTTAGCTGAAGCTTTCCCCTGAGTATTTTCATGTGTATTGTGTATTGATTCATTCTTCTTCTAGTTATATTGTTCAGCTTGATCTTTAAGCTTCTGCAAATTGATAGTAGAAGTAGGTTATAGTATTCTGCTTTGAGTTATATTGCATTATCGGGTTAACCTACAACTGATTTTCTACATGGTCTAAGTGATAGATCTGTAGAGAGTAGAAGTTCTACATCAGCCTACCAAGATGTTTTGGAAGGCAACAAAGCATGTATTGAGATACCTCAGAGGCACATCTCAGTATGGATTATGGTACAGACGGATAGTGGGAGTGAAGCTACAAGGCTTCACTGATGTATATTGGGTAGGGAGTCCATCAGATCGGAAGAGCACATCAGGAGGGATTTTCAACCTTGTGTCAATGGCAGTTTCTTAGTACAACAGGAAACATATGTTGGTTGCACTCAGCTCGGCAGAGGCAGAATACATGGTTGCGAGTCAGGCAGCATGTGAGGCCATCTGGATGTGGAAAATCCTAGTTGATTTGTTTGATCAAAGGATGGATCCAACTGTGATCTATTGTGATAATGAGAGTTGTGTCAAACTCTCTGAGAATCCGGTATTTCATGATAGGTCCAAGCACATCGACATCCAATATTATCATCTCGGAGACTATGTAGCGAGGAGGATCATGTTGCTACAGTATATTTCGACAGAGGAGCAAGATGCTGACATTTTGACAAAGGCATTGTCAAAATGTAAATTCGATTTCCATAGAGACAGGATCGGGGTGGAAGATAATCCCTTTCTTGTTGAGAGGGAGTGTTGAAATATGGCAATAAGAATATTCCAATTTAATTTGTCCTTGAATTAAATTGTGAATTAAAATCTACTTTAGTCTTAACATCTACTTGGAAATAATTAATTTATTTATTTTAAATTAATTAGTTGGAGAAATTCAAGTTAGAAGTCTTTCTGAAGTCATGCAAGAGTTATCCCTTAAATTAAGGAGATAAGATTGAGTTATATTTAAGTTGTAACTAGTTAACTCAATTTACTGAGTTAAGTCCAGTTAAATTAGTTCCAAATTGTTTGAGGAACTAATAGTGAGTTAACAATCAGTTGATGCATTAATGCACTCAACTAGTGCTACTCCAGTTAACTGAATATTCCCTCATCAGAAACTCATGCAT
>APFE031392984.1:0-19999 GCA_000404065.3 Pinus taeda | reverse complement strand
AATAATTTGCATTAATTAATTAATTAATAAACCAAACCTTCTAAATGGAAGGTCCTTTTTGTTCTTATGCTTCCAAGGGCCTCGAGGGGTTTATTTGTCTGATTAGGGGAAACCAATTTCCACTGATTTCACTTCCATTGTCCATGTTGAGGTTCTGCGGAAATTTCATAATTTCAATGGCCTCTCTGATTTTTCTTTTATGATAATTGTCCTCTCTTGCAATTACCTTGGCGTCTTCCAAACACATATGATGTTTGGTCTTGGATGAGTGCTCTGCAAGGGCTGATGTACGGGATCTTTCATTCTTTATGTCAGTCGCGTGCTCTTTAAGCCTTGTTTTCAGAGATCAACCTGTTTCCCCAATATAACTCCTACCACATGAGAAATCAATCTTGTACACTCCCTTGAGTTGTTGACGATCAATGTTATCCTTAACCGACCTCATCATCTGCCTTATCGTTCCACATGTTGTAAATTGAGTGTCTATGTTTTTCTTTTTTAAAATTTTTGCAATCTTATCGGTAACCCCTTGGATGAATGGAAGGTAAACCCTCCCCTGATTTTATTTCTTGTCTTCAGGGGTACGCTTAGAGAGGGCCCTGTCTTGAGCCCTTCTTATAGCTCTCTTGATACTCCACTCCTTGTATCCAGTGTTTTTGAAGACAAAGGTTAAGTGTTCAATCTCATCTTTTAGGTGATCAGGGTCAGAAATCCTGAAAGCTCTAACAGCCAGGGTGTTTAAAACGCCAGATTTCTAGGAGGGATGATGGTAAGAGTCAGCATGAAGATAGCTATCAGTGTGAGTTTTCTTCCTATAGACCTGGTGTCTCAAAGTACCATCCTCCCTTCTACTGATCAGGACATCTAGAAAGGGGATCTTACCATTCTCTTCAAGCTCCATAGTAAATTTGATTTCAGAGGATAAAGAGTTAAGATGACTGAAGAATTTCTCAAGCTCTGCTCTACCATGAGTCCAATTCAGGTTGGTGTCATCGAAAAATATTTTCCACCATGCTGGCTTCAAGTGGAATGAGTCAAGGGCTTTTCTCTCAAAGTACTCCATGTATAGGTTGGCAACAATAGGTGAGAGCGGGGAACCCATGGCAACTCTAGAAATTTATTCATAATAGTGATCTTGAAAACTGAAAAAAGTGGACCGTAAACAGATTTCTGCAAGCTTCGTTGTTTAAGGATCGGTGGCCATCTTTATAACATGCACAAATTCATCAAGGGGAACCTTTGTAAACAAGGATACGACATCAAAGCTTACTAGAATATCATCTTTATCCACCCTTTTATCCTTAATAAGCTTAACAAAATCTATTGATTCTTTTATGAAGGAGTCTGTGTTACCAACCAGAGGTTTTAGGATCTTAGCTACATACTTAGCTAATTCATATGTAGGGGAACCAATGGTGTTAACAATTGGTCTAAGAGGGACCCCTTCCTTATGGATTTTTGGTAATCCATAGATTTTAGGAATAACCTCACAGGAGGGAATCAACCTCTTTTTTATTTTATCTTCCAGGTTGGTTTCCATGATGGCTTTCTTGACCTGTTTTATCACCTTGGGAATAGGGTTAGAATTGACCTTTTTATAACTTCCACAACTCAAATGCTCATTCATTTTATGAATGTAATCTTCCTTGTTTAACTAATGGTATTTTCTGCCATAATGAGATTAAGATATATAGCCAAGAGATAGGGCTACCAATTTCTCATCTTGTTACTTTGAGCAATCAGAAAAAAGTATTTTCATAATTTGTTTAGAGCACTGCGTATAGAAGTATTTGGCATTCAATCTCTTTTAAAACTTAGCTTTTAGGTTATGCTTATACTATACACATTCTTTTACTAATAAAAGCAAATTATATTACTCTATGCAACGAGTGCTAAGTGGACTATTAGAAAATCATGAGAAATTAGTGAGTTACGACTACCTCTCATGGAAATGGTCATAGATGAATGGCTTTATTAACGTAGTTGAATCCCAATAAATGATATCTAATATAATGCATTGTGGAAGACCCTCAATGGTTAAATATATTACTCTAGTTAAACATCTACACAATGATATAACAATTGGTAACCCTTCAAGTATAGCTAGAGACTTTCATGAGTGATTCATATCAACATTTGGCAATCCATATCAAATCTACTTCTAGATGGTTAATTGTCGAGATCACTATTGAAAGCCACATTTTGATTTTGTTTAAAAGACAAATATACAAGTCTCATGATTTAAAAGACGCATGGTTAGAGATCACAATCTCCCATTTTGCCTTGTTTGTATTGTTTTCTGGTTAATTCAATGTAGCCAACTTTTTGGTTCAACACTATTGCATTTTGTCACTTGCTATGGGGATACGATAATTGAGTTCCTTTCTTAATTTGAAGAAACCAAGTCTTGTATTTTCTATGTTTCTTTGAATAATATTTTTTACTTAAACCAAAAAGTCTTCTTCCAATAAGACCAATGAGAAGAGACTTAGGTTTGGAAGCGTAACCATGTTAATGCATTTGTTGGGGATAAGAGAATTGAGATCCTTTCTTAATTTGAAGAAACCAAGTCTTGTCTTGTCTGTGTTTCTTTGAATAGTCTTTATTTACTTAAACCAAAAAGTCTTCATCCAATAAGACCAATGAGAAGAGACTTGGGTTTGGAAGCATAACCATGTTAATGCATTTGTCAAACTACTCTAAAAAGAGTATAAGAATATTTATTGGATCTATTTATACAAATCATTTAAATGTTTTGTTAAGTTTTGTTCAATGATAATCCACCTTTTTATTATTATTATAGAGAAAATCTCTTTTCTCTTCATACCCTAGTAAAAATGTATTCATGATATAAAATCTTGTTATAATTTATTATTTACTTTTTTCACTTTCAAATGTTAAAAAATAAATAATAAATCATCACAATAAAGTAATTACAAATACTAATAATAACATTTAAAAAAATTTAAATACAAATTATAACATAAATAAATAACATTACATCTAATACACATCACTTTATATATATACATTTTGTAATTTAGGGTGGTGCCTTTCTATTACTTCAAGCAATAACAAGTATTATAACATAATCATCCATGTCCAGATAGTCTCAACCTGCCCATTGAGAAACTAGGTTTGTTGACCATTTGGTTGCATTATAACCATTCCAAAAATGGAAATGTCTAAGTTTGTCCAGCAGTGCTAAATAAACACGGTTGTCGTTATATACTCTAATATCAACTGACCTACATAATAAGGCCAAATAAACATTCCTATGCATCTAAGAGGTCTTAATCATCTGAAGATTCAACCAGAGCTATATCTTTGGCATTAGATCCAGACTGTTTTGTTGGAGGCATACACGGGATATGTCTTTCAATGTGTTCCAAACATGCAATCTGTTGTAGGAGTTGACATTGTATTAGTTGGAGTCCCCTTTGAATTGCCTACGTATCTTGAGGGGGCCCTGGGATACCTGTAAGTGGCAAAATTAATGCCTTAGCCAACAAAGTCTTCATCATCCAATAAATATGCAAAGTTTGCATGAACAAGGTTCGTCTGCAACACGTGTGGCCCAAGTATGGTAAAAGATCATCAAATTGGCCATAATCTCTTGATCGTTGGGATCCATCTCAGCACAAATTTCCTCCTGCCATTCTTTAATTCTATTTTTCGCCCATGATGGAGTGCATGTTTTGTTTGCATTAGTTGTTGCATTACCCAAACAATTAATACTTCCATGCTCGCAACCTCTTATGGATCTGTCTTGAGCATGTCCTTGACCACATCCCCTGCTCAAGCTCGAGCCACAGTTTCAGAGGGATAATGGGCATACCATGGTTACGTAAAGGTCCCTTAACAAGACTTTCCTGAGTTTCCTTGCAATAAAAATCCTAGAGTCATTGGCTGTTGGTTGACTGACCACATATGGAGGTTCAAGTGGAGATAGAGTGATATGAGGCTTGGTGTCCCGAGGTTGGTGTTTTCCTATGAGAACTAACATATAACAATGACCAAATAACAATTCACAATTTCCTCTCATGATGTTTCACAAGGATGTTTTCAACCAAAATGGTTCATCTTTCATGGGGTTTGTCCCAAGATAATCTACGAGGCTTGTCTTGCGGAGTATGACCCCGAACCTTGATCTCTTCATTACATTTAGGGCTGAGAGACCCCATGAGTAAATGAAGGGTCGACCACCTTCTTCCTCCACTATAACCAGTTACTCAGTTGGACTAACTTCCCATTGACATTAAATTCATCAAACTCAAAGTGACCTTTTCTAGAGAAATTTGACTAAGCTTGGCGTCCCCAAATTACTTTGATTGCACTAAAAACACCCCATGCTCGAGCCCCAAGCTACTAACAAAAGACCATAAATGAAGAAGACTGCAACCCCCTACCTGAGTTTGAGATTTGGCTTTACGTATGGAATTTTTTTTCATAACTTATCAAATCCAGAAATTGAAAATTTTCAAAAAAACAAAAAACCAAATAAACAAATGTATAAAGATACCAATCTCAAAATATTTATTTATTTATTTTAAAAATATAAATTTAGTAATTAAAAAATAAAATATCATTATTTTATAAATTAAATAATAAGCAATATTTCCCCATTTACATATTTAATTATATAATATTTATTTAAAATATAATATTAATAATAAAATATTTTTTATAAAAAGAAATATTTCCACATTCCAATTATCATATTAATAATTATAATCCGAAACGTTGGATGCTATCCTTAAGCCAATCACACAACTATCCTTATTCCACTCACACCGGTATCCAAAAATAACACAATTATGATAATATTTACTTTTAATAAATTCTTTAAAGATCTTGTCCAATTTTGTGTTTCTGCCTTACAGCTTTGAAATCATTTCCAAGAAATTTGTCCAATCATAATTCACCTATGTACCTTTTTATTTTATTCAGGAGACTTGCTCACATTTTTTTTTCAATAATAATTCACTTTCACGACTTTCCGAGACGACTTTCTATTTTCTTTGGAAGTCGAGGAAAATTTGACTCATAATAAAAAATCTAACTTTCAAAAATTTTTGCCCAATCATAATTCACCTTCTTACATTTTAATGAAAAGACGTTTTTTTGGAATAGTATAAAAGCATTTCACTGCTGATACATAATCTTTTTTCTTTTTGTTTTTTGGTTTTTTTATTTTATTTTTTAAATAAATTTTATTTCACATTTTTATATAAAATTAAGAGTTATAAGAGTAGTGGTTTAAGGATGTGATTTCTGTGCGACAAAAAAAGAAAATTTGACATGACGAAATTTAGTAGAATCTTTTTGAAATTTGGATTACGGTTGTCAAGCTTCAGAATTTTGGGTGTCTTTGTAGGTTTTAACTTTGTATACAGATTCCCTGCAAACGAATTCTTGAAAACAAAAAATATACAATGGCGAGAAACACAAAACAAATACACAAAGCTTTTCCCCTGGATCCCAAAATCGAGACTACCAGATTGATTTTCCATTCTGTTCCTTTAATTTTACAATACATATATATACATGTCAAAGCAGTCATAAACCTCAATCCATTAACTTTGAATTAGAACATAACCGTAGTTCTCTTGATCGGATCTACAACCATGGGCAAAAAATCATCATGCCTAAAACCATGTGTAAAACCCATGCACAAAACCATAGGTAGGTCTGCCCACCTAACATAGGGTCCATTTTTTTTTTGTTTTTTGTTTTTTGTTTTTTTTTTTGTTTTATATATATTAATATATATATATATATATATATATATCTTTTCGACAAGGGGGGTTGCGACCACCCTACTGCTCCCGACACAATGAACATGGGGGTCTATCGCCCTCCTGTGACCCACGTGTACGACTAGTCATGGAAATAATATAACACACACCCAATAGTCTGAGGGGTTCTTGATAGTTCTAAATCCATTTACACCATTAAAAAAATGATATAAACACTCGTACGATCATCTTTCTTGAAAAATAATAGATGAATTCAGATGAGAAATTTGCAATTTGGGTAAAATCATTGCATTGTTAGATAACACCATTATAAAATTTCCATTAGTTTGAAAAAAAAGGAAAAACATGGTTACTAAGTTAACAATGGTAATCATTGCAACGCAACAAAGTCCCTACCTCTATTGCTATCACTAATTAATTGATTAAAAGTTGTGCAGACTGTGGAGAAAACTCCAATGAAAGCAAAAATCTCTTTGCACAAAGCCTTCTACAGAAAAATCTCCACACAAAGTTCTCAACATAATGAAAGCTCTCCGCACACAACTCTCTGCACAACGAAAGCTCTTTGCACACAGCTCTCTGCATAATAAAAGCTCTCCGCACAATTTTCAATGATTGTTTAATTGACACATATACTCACTTATAAATAAAGAGATTTATTATAAAATAACTCGTGTGTGTGATACTTTATAGTAATATTCATTCACTTATTAGAAATTAGGGAATAAAATAAGATGCAATGATCATACATCTCTAGGTTACATTGCCATTTTGCGAAAGTTCAGCTCATTGTATGAACCTCCACACACTAAAATGAAATTCTGCATAATAATCCTCTGCACAATAAGATGAACTTATGCACAATAATCCTTCGCACAATGAACTTATACACAATGGATAAACCAACAACCAATGCTCCCATAAACCACATGCCCATTCATTCACCAATCCCGATATTGAAGGCCAAGATCCAATCGTCGTAGCACACCCAATCAGAGATGTGGTAAGAACGATTCTTCACATATGTGGTTAGATATGCTGCTTGGTGTTTCCAACCCTTTGAATTCCATCTATTTATTGCCACCCCTACACTATTTTACGTAATCGACTGACTTAATCGAATTGATGGATGGTACCCACTATGGAAATCAAATTGCCAATTTTGAAATAAACAATTGAAGTGGATTAGATGTGTGGAATGCGGAGGGCACCTTTGGAAAACTCTACACCTCCGTACACTTCCCCTTCTTTCATTATTTTTGATGATAAACCTCCCCTTCATCACCTCCCCTTGTGTCATAAATGTATTTTGACTTAATTAAAATGTTTAATATAATATAATTTTGTAACATTTTTTTATACGGGTTGAAGAGCGCCTCTCGACACAATTAATTTTGTTATGTTTCTCTTATATTTAAGTAATTAATTGAATTATAAAGTGTAAATGTTTTTAACATATATATATATCCCGGATGTGGGTGACGCTCGGACAGTGATTGAACACCATGCAAATTAATGAGCCCAGGTACTGCCACCTGCAGAGCAGCGTGGCGTCCCAGATCCCTATCGCTCGCAGAAGGAATGTTTTTATGAATGTAGGACAGTGCAGGCCGACGGCATTAATGAAGGATGCGCTTCAAAGCTGCGTGTTAATGGTTATATACATGGCGATTTCTTATGTTCACTCCACCTCCAACGTTCAGATCTCTGGTTCTAGGTTCTGTTTACAGTTATGGTGTGAGGATAAGCAAGAGCCTGTCTTCAAAGGCAAGTTTCAGGCTCGCTCGGGTTCGTTCTGGCAGCATTTCGAGTTCACCTGTGCTCTCCACAAGGGGATTAGCTCAGTGACTCGGGGTAAGTTGTCTGAGACCTTTGATTTCTATATTAACTGTGCTATCTCTCCGTCTCATGTTCTAACGGTCTGCGCTTATTGGGCTCTAGGTCATTTGGGTCAATCCCCTGGTTCTCGTCCTAGTTTCTTTGATTTCACTGTGTCTGTTCCCTTGTTTAGTAAAATGAAGCACCATGGGAAGAGGAATCGCTCTGGGGACCGCCTTGGCAGTGGCAAGCGGCCTTCTGTCAGCCATCTGGCAGACCCAGCCCATTCGCCCATCAACCTCTCCTCCTCTCCTGAGGATTTGCCCCCCCCCCCGAGTCCTCCTCGCAAACATGTTCCCAACAACGCCTTTCAAACGACACATTTTAAGTTTCAGAGTAGTTTGAATCGGCCCTTGATTTCTGCTCATATAACCATTCTTATGTCGGAAGAAGAAAACCATGTCACCCCTCTGTCCTGGATTATGCCCAACCCCTCTCATACCAGTGAGCGCTCCATGGACGAGGAAATACAGGAAATTAAGCAGGAGGTTGACCTGGTCAGAAGGATATTCAACCCCTTGGTATCCCTCCTTTGGATGACAGTGGCCCAATTGAGGCAGAAAGAGACACAGGCACCACCAACCTCAATAAGATGTCGGATGGCAAGGAGCATTTCAGTATAGGCGGAGCGTCTCAGGATGCTGAGAAGACTCATAGGGAGGTAGTGGAAGATGGTTGACATGTGTCACGGTATGCCTCTTTTTGTTCCTTGGTTGGTGCTCAGATGGCTATCTCTAGACTTTTGGCTCTCGGTTTGGCTTGACAGTGTCAATCTCAAGTTTTGGCTTCCCTCTGACGAAGCGTCCGACCTCTTCCAGGATATCTGCTATCAGCTTTGCTTATCTGTTTCTCTCTCTTTCTATCAGCCTATGTCTAAATGTATTTCCAATTTGATTGGCTGTATGTCAATGTTTTTCCTAGTTTCTTACAGTTATGGGGCAATGCTGCAATGTTGATGGCTCTCGGGCTCTGTCCCTTGTAGCCTCAATACCATGTAAAAATATTTTGATTTTCAGTTAATAAAATTTAGTTGTTGCCGAGAACCTATTAAGGACTACAATGTTTATTATAATATAATTTAATTTAGTCATTTATTTATTTTATTATTTTTAAAATTAATTATATAAAGTATAAGTCATATGAATATTATTAATAAATTTAGCGATCCAAAGTTAATAGATGAGATTTTTAAGAGGCAAATAGAATTAAGTTTCAAATAGAAATGTAGTTTATCTATAAATATGAAGCTGAGATTTTGGCACTTTGACAGTGGTTAAAGGTTCTACATTCAATCCATATTAGAGATTTAATAGTCATTTAGTGACTCATTCCCTATGGCTGGGAAGATATAACATATTTGATAATGCATTGATTGTGAATTAGTTTTGTGTTTGAAAAAAAATTAAAATGCATCTTACAACGTTTACATTATATATATATTTTTTTTTGAAATTATTTTAATTTTAATTTCCGTTCATTTCATTAGTTGAAATGGCTTTGGTCTTATTTTGTCATTATTGCAATCCTAGACAATTTGCAAAATTACAGGTACAACATGAGAAAAGATTGCAACTATCACACAAGGAACATCAATGGTTTGAATTTAGCACATGATCATTAAAAGCTTTCGTCCATTATTTTCTGTGATCATTAAAAGCTTCCGTCCATTATCGCTAAACTTTGCAGACGTACATGACGCTTTAAAATCATAATATGATTCAAATTCAAATAATTAGTAAATGGACACACATAACTCTTGCAACAATTCAATGTATCGAAACAATAAAATTATTTAACAATTTGTACATAATAATCGAATCATACTTATCAAGTTTTATGCCTGGGTTCTCATCTTGATATTAGCCACCCATAGAGGCATAATCCTGGAAAATTTGCAAAGTTTTTTTCAGAACGAAAAAGCATCATATAAATTATATTGAGAGAATATAAGTTCCAGATTGTACATATAACAACATTCAGTAGCTGTATGATTCTGATTTTTAGGATGCAAAATAGATGAAAAAAAAACCTTTAAAGAGTATCATACATAAACGACACATGCATAAGCGACACATACTAGATCTATTCAGATAAAAGAAGCTAGATCAGAGATACCACTGGGCATCAAAATATCATAACATGATCAAAACATATAGAGGCGGAAGATGACAATAAGGAAAAGACATAGAAAGGGTCAGCAACCAGGAATGGAAAAATCCTGTATGAGCCAGGAATTCTCGTCGAGAGTAACCTTCAGGGACTAGGACCCTATCCCGAGAAGCAAGCCCTCCTTTGACAGGGAGTTTGCTTGCTGATTTTGATTGCGGCAAATGTGCTGAATTGAGTTGTCTTTCATGAGACCTAGTAAAACTTAATCCTATCCAACTAGCCTGCTAAGTGGGGGCATCTGATGTGGCTAGAGCCCATGACATGATCGATCACAGATTTTGAATCACCAAAGATAGAAATAGACTGGATATAAAAAAAAGTGCAGAAAGCAAGAAGACCAGCAAGGGCATGCACCTCTGCTAAGCTATTTGAGCCCCTTCCTCCATTCCATGAAATAAAGGATTGCATGTTCATGTCCATAATGATGTGAACCCCGCATCCACAAATTTTTTGTTGTTCTGCACTGTCAAAAAACGCCCTTGGAGTCTCTAAGTGGGAGCATATATCTGCAGAAATGTGGTCTTTCTGCATTTTGGGCGGATTTTTTGGAATAGAATCATAGACTGAGATGATATGCTGCAGTATAGACATGAGAGGGGACTTTGATTCCTTGAAAATCTTGTTGTTCTGCCATTTCCAGGCACACCATAGAACGATAATAATCAAAGGTCTCCATGATTATTTTTGCGTGCTCCACCACTCAAACATTGCCTGAGAGGAACTAAAAGCAATGAGAGGGAAACCAAAAAGATTTGCCAAGACTTTCCAGATTTGCAGCATGGATTGACATTGGAAAAACATGTGAAAGTTGGATTCTTCGTGAGGGTCACACAACGCGCATCTGCTTGGCCCGTGCCAGTTCCTCTTTCTCAAATTCTCCCATGTCAAATTGTTGTTGTAGAACACAAGCCACGAGAAAAAAATTGATTTCGGAGGGCAGCCTGACTTCCACAAGAGTGGAGGAAAGATCGATCTGTAGCAAAGGGCCTTAGGACTAATCATGTTTGAGTAGATGTCTTTTACTTGTGCAGCCAAATTTGCATTAGGAACTAACCATACCAGATAGTCTATAGTCCCGGAATAATGGAAACCACAACCTTTCAGATATAAGATGACAGGGCTCCAAAGGCCAGCCAGATGAACTGGCATGCTGAGATCATAGGCCTCCTTCCATAAGGGGATAGGACTGTGCCAGACATAGATGAGCTTATCCCAAGTAAATATACCAATTCTGTGGAAGAAATAAAGAAGTTGCTTGGGAATGGAGATGCCCTCCCGGCCTCCTACAAAGGGGTTGATTCCAATAAAAATTCTGCTGGCCATTTGAAATTTCCACTTCAGGTTCATTAGATAAATTTGCTCAATTTTCCGAAAACTGAGCCAAATGGCCAAGCCATGTTTAGTTCCAATCCTGCCTTTCCTGTACCAAAATTCTATATCCCTTCCTTTCATATATTTGTTCTTTATAGTGTTGCTCCACGGCCCAACCCCGAAGATCCCCCTCCACAAAGACCTGCAAAGGAGAGCTTTACCAAATATCCTCAAATATAGTAATCCCCAGCCTCCTAAGCTCTTTGGCGTGGCAATCTTTTCCATCCTCGATAGGTGGTATTTCTTCTGGTTAGAATTTCCACCCCATATAAAATTGGCAAAGATCTTATTCATTTTGTTAATTATATCTGCGGGAAGGAAAAAATATGAGCCCAGTAAACAGCCAGCTGCATTAAGATAGCTTGAGTCAGAATAATTCTGCCCACCAAGGAAAGGCATTTGAACTCCCAGGCAGAGATCTTCTTAAAGTACCTATCAATCAACCATTGCTAGTCTGCATTTGAGTAACTGTTTGCCTTTAATTGGAATCCCAGATACTTTACACCATCCTTGATCGACCTCAATTCTACACCAAATAACTGTGAGATCCAATTAACCAATTCGGTGTTAGTGTCGTTGTGGTAAAGAGTGGACTTGGCTCTATTTATATATAATCCAGTTGCATTTCAAAATCTTTTCAGGATATCAAAGAGGTAGGACCACGATGCCTTACAGAGCATAGCGAAAACAAGCACATCGTCTACAAATAGATTGTGGGACATGAAAATATTCTTGCAAATCTTGACGGGTTTGCAACTATTTTCTAAGACCGCCTTGTTGATGTGAAGGCTCAGCGAGTTCATTGCCATAATAAATAGAAGAGGAGATAGGGGGCACCCTTGACGAAGTCCTCTTTCAGTTGGAAAAAATGGAGAGGGCATGCCGTTTATGATAACTGCATAATTCACATTCTCCACGCATGACATTATCCAGCTTATGGAGTTTGATTTGAGACCTATTTTTTCTAATAAACATTTTATAAATCCCCAGTCCAAGCAGTCGAAAGCTTTTTTTAGGTCTATTTTCATAATGGCAGCGTCTGATTTCTCCGAGTGCATAGTAAACAAGCACTCCTGAGTGTTGGCAACAACGTCCAATATGCTCCTTCCCTTTAAAAAAGCATGTTGAGCCTTAGTGAGAAAAATGGCCAAAGTCTCTTTAATCCTTTCCACAATAATTTTAGTGATGATTTTGAAAGATATGTTGCATAAGGAGATCGGCCGGAAATCTTGGAAGGAAACCGCCTCCATTTTTTTGGGATGAGAGCAATATGGGTGGAGGATGTGTTCGGGTGAATACTACCCGAAATTCTTGATGCTTCAACCATCCTCAACAGGTCTTGCTTGATGATATCAAAAAAGTGGATGTAAAATTCAATTGTCCAGCCATCCGGGCCAGGACATTTGTCATTTTTAAAGGCCTTCAGAACCCCCATAAGCTCATCCTCTGTTATAGGCCGAAAGAGACTCTCATTTTTTTCATCATCAAACATTTGAGGCATCAGGTCAATACCCCACAAAATGTCTTGGATTCTGCTTCCTTCCCTTTTATTATATTGCTCTTTAAAACGTCTAACAACTACCTTAGAGATATCTTGTTGAGAGACATAAAAGCCTCCCTGATCATCGCTTATCCTCCATATGGTATTTTTTTGTCGTCTGGAATTTGCATATTTATGAAAAAACTTTGTTTTCATGTCACCCTCCTTAAGCTAAGTTACTCTGCTTTTGAGTTTCCAGAAAGCTTCCTCCTACTTCAAAAGTTTCTGTTTTTTTCTTTCTAACTCTTTTATGTGGAACCTCGTGTTGAAGGAAAAGGAGTTGACGTCCATATTCCTGTGGATCCTGTCCAGTTCCGACTGTGTTTCCTGGAGGGAAGCTCTATTCCTCAAATTTTTTTTGAATTGCCAATCTTTTACCACTCTTCTCATGGCGCTCATATTGTCTCTGAAAGTCATAAATGGGGGGGCAAAGCCTTTTGCAGAGAAGTCCTTCCAAGTATTAGTTACAATTTCATTGAATTTTGGGTCCTGTAGCCATGATCTGTTGAATTTAAAAGGGAACCCTTTTTTGATGCCATTTTCCTTCCAGCATAAGAAAATTGGTTTATGGTCGGATATAAGAGCAGTCCCAATGGATGAGAGTGGCATTCCCATTTTGTCAATGATGCTGCCATGAATGATGAATCGGTCGATCCTCTTTGCAATATAAGCTTTGTCTGTTCTACCGTTATCCCACGTCGGCATCATTTTAGAAGGAGCTATATCAACAAAATTTCTCTGCAGTAATTCATACTTTATGCGATCAGCCAACGGGTCTTTATTCCTGTAATTTCCCCATCTTTCTTTAGAGCTAAGGGTAACATTAAGATCACTTGCAATCATCAATGATTCAATATCAAAGATTTCTGAAGCGAAGAGTTTATCCCAAAAGGTTAACCTGTTCTTATAGGGAGCATGGGTATTAAAAATATTAATATGGCAGTCTTTTCCCCTGATGGATGCTGAAATGAGAATACCAGCGAAGCACTTAAATGCCTTTGCCTTGATCCAATCAGGGTCCCACAGAACCGCCAACCCTCCCGATAGGCCTTTTGCCTCTGAAGCTACCAAGAACCATGAGGGAAACATTTTCCTGAAATAGGCAATGGACACATGACCACTGTGCATCGTTTCTTGTATTAAAATGATTTTTGGCTGAGCAGAATAGAAAAGATCCTTCAACGCCAAAAATTTGAGGTCTGCTCCCAAACCTCGAATGTTCATGGATATCATAAAGGTCATTTAGAACAGTTATCGGCCATGCTTGCTCTAAGAGGCTGTGTCTCTTACATGTCGAAAATTGGAACCTCGGTCAAGGATAGGTTCCTTATACCACCGTCTGTAACAATTGTTCTCCCCTAAAATGTCTGCTGCCCCCTTTTTGCTTCTTTCTGACAATAATATTCCTTGCAGAGATTGGGCTGATAAAAGGAAAGCCAGGATTGTCAGGTTTATGGATAGTCAGGGGTTCCAGCTCTAGAAATTTCCTATTTAAGAGTAAATCGAGGTCACTGTCATATGGATTAATTGGAGAGGAGGTCAGGGATTTTACAGGGGTAACAACCTCTCTTGGCTCCTTTCCTTTGGTCGGTTTTGGTGACGATGAAGAGGAGGAAATAAGGATGGGGTGGGATCCCACAACAAAGCTTTAAACAGAATGGGTGGAGGTGACGGGACCGCCTTGTCATCAGAAGGTTTCAGGATAGATGGGCAATGGAAAGGCAGAGTCTTGATGAAGGGGGATCCTTTCAACTTTCTGGAGTCATCCAGTTGTAATTCTCGATCAACAGAGACTGCCTGAGACAAAGACTGCGCAGAACTGGATACAATATTTACTGTATGTTTGGAACCTTGCCCGTTCACAAGTTCTGTCGGGGAGAGGGAGGCTGAAGGAGATGGGATCTCCTTTTCCGTGAGCAAGGGAGAGTCTACCCGATTTTTGCGATGCAACACTCTACTTTTTGACGACTGGCACCGATAGCAGTTTTGAATGAGGTGACCTATTTTATGACATGCAGAACACCTGAAGGGAATGACCCAAAAATCAAGCCTTTGATCGATCTTCTGGTCTCTCCAAGCAATCTCAACATGTTCAGGGAACCCCCCCCTATAGGATTTTTCAATAAGTATCCACGCGATTCTTTTGTCCTTCAAGCCCAGGCATCTTGGGTCGACATATACAAAACTTCCAATTGTATTTCCTATTTCAGCTAGTGTCTCCTTGGACCACAACTCCAGGGGAAAGTTGGGGAGCTTTACCCAGATGAGGTTATTCGATGGAGTATTTTTTAAAGGATGAAATCCAATGTACCACCTGTAGAGGGCAAGAAAGCTCCTATTGTAAACCCAGGGACGTTTCAGAATGGATTCTACATCTATGGCCTTCAGGAAGTGGAAGCAGTACCACTCTTTCATAAGGCTTGAAATGATGGGGATGTATCCAATAACGAGTTTCCACTGAATCTCCAGCCACTTTCTCATCGTGGCATCATCCATTTCTGGGAAATGCCACTTACCCACCAAGGTGAGGTCCTGTAAGCTCTCAATTCTTTCAGTCAGGAAAATGTTGTTTAAAGAAATTACTAAGGGCGGGGGAGAGGTTTTGACCGGTTTACAGGATTTGTTGAAGCTGCTGGCATGTTTGCGCATTAACTTTTCCTGATGGTTAACGCCACTCCTATCGTCATCCCTAGATGACTTGTCTCTGTGGATGCCTTTACCATCCCTGTCAGCATCATACATCGTCGGATTGACCACCACGTCCTCTAGGGTGGATTGCCATCCTCCCAACATCGAGGCATCCACCCAAACCTTCTCACCCTGGATAGTCGCATGGACCATAGCTTCCATGGCCCCCTCGTCAGACACACCCTCCATGCACCTCGAAAAACCCCTATCACTAGATAAGGGGTAGTACCTTTGTCCTAAAGTGGATTTGCGAATCGATCTGGGGTCAGAAAATTAATCAGGCTCTGACCACACTCTGAGCATAAAGCCTGGTAGAGTAAATGCCAAATGAGGGAATTTGAAAGATGTTACACCAGCTCTGACAATGAAACTAACACTTAGAAGGATTGGGAACAAAGGATTCAAGATCTGAGGCTGACACGGAAAAAAAAGCTACCTTCTGGGTCATAGATAATAACTCTAAAGATACGGCCTTGTAGAAAGGGAATTTACTATGGATGGATAATCCTAAAATGCATGTGCCTTCAAGTACCGATACACATCGTCTAAGGACAGAGTTCAGATCCCCATGGGATTTTGAAAAAAGAGTGAAGATAAGGCCAAGATATCCGATCCCGGAAAAATTTTCTGGTCTGAGAAAAATTTGAATTATCCGGTTGTTAGCTGTGGCTAGTGGATGCAGGCCATGACCATTCCAGTTCAACAGATAAAGCTGGTTGCAGCTTTTGAATGACTCAAAGAATATAAACCATCTTCCTTAGAGGATTAACTGGTTGACATATCGTGACACACTAAGTAGCAACAATATAATTCAACTATACACCACCACCCCCCTATTCTGAACTGTAAGTCTGTGCACGGCTTGTGGATTATAATGTGCTTCTTCAGGATACTAAAGATTGCCCAGACCATACTGATGTGTATCCATTCACAACTTACAAGTGCGACATGAGAAAACACTGCAACATGACACCATCAATGGTTTGAATTTTAGTAGCTTCGTCACAATCATAAATTTCCACAATATTCTTTGTGATCATTAAAATATTTCGTCCATTATCATTGAACTTTGCAGACGTACATAATGCCCTAAAATCATAGTATTATTCGAATTTAAATAATTAGTAAATGCACACACATAAGCCTTGCAACAATTCAATGAATGAAAAAAATAAAATTATTTTACATTTTTTACATCATAATGGAATCATACTTATCAAATCATACTTATCAAGTCGATTCCCAAGCTAAGTGGGTCCAAATGGAGTGATCGAGAAGTTGTGTTTGACTTTGAGGTCGGAGGCCAGGCCATTACTCCTTTTGTGTTTTTTACTTTGTGCCCTGACTCTTCCAAACACCAATTATGGAGCTTAATTCTCCATAGCGATGGCAATGACTCTTCCTTTAATGGATCTCTCTTATTTATTTAAACACAACCCTAGACCCAATATGCATATACTTCGTGCCTCGTGACAAATTACTAGAGTTGTCTAGAGCTATTGTTAGTAAATTTTGAATTGAGTTTTTGATTCCACAAGCATTGTGTCAAATGTTTGCACGGTGGGATTTAAAGATTAACAAAATTAATTTTACTCTTCCAAAGTTATTTAGCTATTTGCTATAGCGTAAGAGAGAGAGTATGGGTTTAACGTATATCATGCTAAAATCTCGATGATAAATTTAAATAGGAAATACCATGGCAAAGGACAGTGTACTATCAGTTACATGTTTTCTCCTATAAAGGAAACTCATGCATGCAATCAAGGTAAGGTTCCTTGAGGATTGCGCAGTTCTGATAGTGTGTTAGAGAAGTGTGTGAGAGTAGTGTTCCACTGGGTGAAGGAGATCAGAGAAGTGGGTAGAGGAGTAGGCTTGTATAATCTCTATGTATTTCCACCTTATATGATAATACAGATAGTGGGGTTTTTAGCTGAGGCTTTCCCCTGAGTATTTTTTGTGTTTCATGTGCATTGATTCTTCTTCTTTTGGTTATATGTGTTCAACTCGATCTTGCTCAATTTTAAGCTTCCGCAAATTGATAGTAGAAGTAGATTATAGTATTTTGCTTTGGTATATTGCATTATCGGGTTAATCTACAGTCAGATTTTCTACATGGTATCAAAGCTTAGCTAACCTATAGAGAAATTTCTAGATGGTATCAGAGCCAAGTTTATCAGAGGATGGTATCGGAGTAGGTTTTAACGGAGCTGTCAACAGTATACGGAGGAGAGAATTCGAAGTTTGAAGTTTGAGGTTGCAGGTGCAAATCGAATTCATATCATACTTTAATGGAGATGGGACATTATGTGACTGATTTCCCATCAAAGAAGTCCAAGAAGGGATCCTCAGAAGGATTGGAAGGTGAGGCATTAGCCTCTCAGTTCGAAATGGACTTTACTCTCATTGCATGCATGGTGTCATCGATGATGGGTTGTGGTTGGTACCTTGAGAGTGGAGCCTCATTCCACATGATCGATGATAAAAGTTTATTCAGTACCTTGGAGGAGAATGACCTCAAGATGCACATAGAGATGGGTGATAGTGAAAGGTATAGTGTTTCAGGATTGGGCACGGTTGCTTTTCAGAGGGAGCATGGAGCTCCTATCACCTTGACAGATTTGAAGTATGTGCTTGGACGAAAGAAGAAATTGCTATCAGTCGTGATGTTGGAGGACAAAGGCTACAATGTTGTATTCAGTAAAGGAAAGGCGTTCCTTAGACACATCACCACGAGACAGGTGAAACAGACCGGTTCACGAGTTAAGAACCTGTATGCTCTTGAGGTTCAAAACGCAAGCAAAGACTTGAGGAGCAAGGCAAATGTTAGAGACTTGGTAGTTGAGAGGGAGAGTAAATTATCTCTCAACATGCAGTCCTAGAAGAAGTCTCAGACAATTGTGGAGGAGCCACAATTGGAGAAGTGGGTAGAGGGATCACATGCAGCCATACCTCTAGGTGTGAGGTGGGGCGATGTGAAGTGATAGTCCCAAGAAGGCTGAAATTTGGTAGGGTCCATTGAGAGGTTTTATCTCATGGATCGTACCTTGTTATGGGAGCCCAAAGTACATAGTAGCGAGAGGAATCAGTGGGATTGATTCAATCAGAGATCAAAGTGACAGAGGCTAGAGAAGTCAGATACTGAAGAATGTAGAGAAGGGTTGAAAACAATGCAGAAAGGCAGACTCAACTGAAGCGCAAAGTTTCAATTGACAGATGCAATAACAGTCAGAGACTTTGATGACAAATGCATCATACTGATTCAGGTTGGATGTTTTTTTTGTTTCTGGAGTCGCTGGAGCAACAAAAATAGAGAGAAGTGTTGCATGCATAACATTCCAAAGTTTCACGATTGGGATCGAGTTGAATTCCTTTCTTGTTGAGAGGGAGTGTTGAAAATAGCAACAAGAAATGATAAAAATAGAATCCAGAATATTCCAATTTTAATATGTCCTTGAATTAAAATTGTGAATTAAAATTCGAATTTAGTCTCACCAGCTACTTGGAAATAATTAATTAATTCATTTGGATTAATTCGTTGGAGAGATTCAAGTTAGAAGTCTTTTTGGAGTCATGCAAGAGTTATCCCTTAAATTAAGGAGATTATCCCTTAATTAAGGAGATAAGATTGAGTTATATTTGAGTTGTAATTAGTTATCTCAGTTTATTGAGTTAAGTCCAGTTAAGTTAGTTCCAAACTGTTTGAGGAACTAATTGTGAGTTATGAATCATTTGATGTATGCATGCACTCAACCAGTGTACTCTAGATAACTGAAGATTCCCTCATCAGAAACTCATGCATGTCTATTATGAGAAAGACCTGTTAGGACTCCATATTGTCTACTTTTGACCTTATATTTTGTCATGATGTTACCCTATTTAGCCCATAAGTTGAAACCCTTGATAACATTTTGACCTCATTATTCCAAGGTATGAAGTAACTCTCCTCATTGCTATATGTTTAATTATTCAACACATATTCATGTTATCTTTATAATTAATCTTTGGAAGTTGACTAAGTTGCTGACAATTGTTGAAACTGTTCAAAGTCCGCAGAATTATAATTCACAGTTGCTGAAACACTAGAAACAACAACTGTACAGTTGCTGCAACACCAGAAACAACAACTGACTAAAGCGGGTAAAACCTCATTTTGCAATGGGTGAAACATCAATTTTCTAGCGGAGCAGTAACCGTCTGAAGCTGACAGAACTATACTTGGCACAGGGAAAATTTTAAGAACCCCCCCTAAATTTATAAATATAATAAATGGGCGAATCTCCATGGTATATAGGAAAAATGGAAGGTGAATTTATCAATAATATAATATGTATATATAATTTTTTGGCGAATCTCTCACCAGGCATGGCGAATATTTTACTCAATTATAAAATCTTGTAAGGTCTTGGCAAGTCTTTCACTAAATAATAAAACTTTGTAAGTCCTAGTGAATTTTAGCATTGTGAACTCTCAGAGAATTTTTTGAAGAAGTATAAAACCATATATGACAAGAGCCACATGGTGGCAATATCACTATTTTTTTTTCACATTTCCACGACATGGAACTTGTTTATAAAATTATAAAAAAACCAACCAA
>APFE031392963.1:0-10593 GCA_000404065.3 Pinus taeda | reverse complement strand
TTTAGTAAATTCTTTCAATAAAAACTTGAATAAATGTTACAAAACATTTTTTAAAATGTTATAAAATGCTCAAAATTTAGGGTTTAGGCTTCAAGTTTTAGCATTTTTGGCTTCAGGTTTAGAGCTTAGGGTTGATAACACTTTAGTAATTTCTTTTAGTAAATACTTAAATGAATGTTACAGAGCACATCTTAAAATGTTATAAAATTCTTACTGTTTATGGTTTAGAGTTAAGGGTTAGAGGTTTATTATTTGGGGTTTAGGGTTCAGGGTTTTGAATTTAGGAATTATAACACTTTCATAAAATCTTTTAATAAAAACTTAAATAAAATTTAAAAAATACTTTTTGAAATGTTATGAAATGTGTTTCATTTATGATTTAGGGTTTAGGGTTTGGGTCTTAGGGTTTAGGGTTTGGGGCTTAGGGTTTAGGTTAGAGTGTTTAAGGTTTAGGGTTTAGGGTTTAGGGTTTATGGTTTAGGTTTTAAGGTTTATAACTCTTTAGTAAATGCTTTTTATAAACACTTAAATAAAAGTTACAAAACACTTTTTAATACGTTATGAAACCATTAGGGTATAGGGTTTAGGGTTTAGTTTTTAGGGTTTAGGGTTTATGGTTTATAACACTTTATTAAATTCTTTTAATAAACATTTAAATAAACACTTTTTAAAATGTTCTAAAATTCATAGGGTTTAGTGTTTAGGATTTATGGATTAGGATTTATGATTTAGGTTTTTGGGTTTAGGGTTAAGGGTTTAGGGTTTAAGGATTACGATGTAGGTATGAAGCACCCCACATTAAGTGGGTTTCCTCTGCTACATCTTACATGTAATGCATTCATCGTGTTGAGCCTCGAGGAGTTATGAATAAAAACAAAGGAAAGAAAATAGGTTTATGGAGAAGGGTGGAAAAACAAAGGTTGGGGTATCTGTGTACCACAATTTTATCCCTCCTACACTCACATACCCAAGTTTGGTCTTCCCTAATTATAGATACTCATAAAATTCTTAGGGTTTATGGCTTAGGGTATAGGATTTGGGGTTTAAGGCTTAGGGTTTAGGGTTTATAACATTTTACTAAATTCTTTTAATAAGCACTTAATAAAATTTACAAAATGTTTTTAAAATGTTATAAAATTCTTAGGATTTAGCATTTAGGGTTTAGGGTTTATAACACTTTATTAAATTTTTTTAATATATACTTAAATAAAAGTTACAAAACACTCTTTAAAATGTTATAAATTAATTAGGGTTTACGATTTAGCGTTTAGGTTTAAGGGATTAGGGTTTCAGGTTTAGTGTTTAGGGTTTAGGGTTTAGGGTTTGTGGTTTACAGTTTAGGGTTAAGGGTTTATAACGCTTTAGTAAATTCTTTTAATAACCACTTAAATAAAAATTACAAAACACTTTTTAAAATGTTATAAAATGCTTAGGGTTTAGGGTTTCATGTCTACAGTTTGAGGTTTAGGGTTTAATGCTTAGGGTTTAGGCTTTATTATTTAGGGTTTAGGGTTTAAAAGACTATAGTAAATGCTTTTAATAAACACTCAAATAAAAGTTTCAAACTACTTTTTAAAATGTTATAAAAATATTAGGGTTTAGGGTTTGTGATTTAAGGTTTAGGGTTTAGGTTTTATGGTTTAAGTTTTGGAGTTTTGGGTTTAGGTTTAGGGTTTAGTGTTTAGGGTCTACAACATGTTGGTAAATTCTTTTAATAAACACTTAAATAAAAGTTACAAAATAATTTTTGAAATTTTATAAAGTGGTTAGGGTCTATGGTATACGGTTTAAGGTTTAGGATTTGGGCTTTGGGGTTTAGGGTTTAGGGTTTAGGTTTTGGGGTTTAGGGTTTATGTTTTTGTGTTTAGGGTTTAGGGTTTTGAATTTATGGTTTAGGGTTTGTAACACTTTAGTAAATTATTTTAGTAAACACTTAAATAAAAATTACAAAATTATTCTTAAACTATTATAAAATTCTTAGGGTTTATGGTTTACGGTTTAGGGCTTGGGGTTTACAGTTCAGGGTTTAGGTTTTTGGGTTTTCGTTTTAGGGTATATGGTTTAAGGTTTATAAAAATTTATTAAATTATTTTAACAAAAACATAAATAGAAGTTACAAAATGCTTTTAAAAATGTTCTAAAATTCCTACGGTTTAGGGTTTATGGTTTATTTTTTAGGGTTTAGTGTTTAGGGTATAGGGTTAGGGGTTTATGGTTTAGCCTCTCCCTCCCCCACTCTCTTCTCTTCCCCCTACCCCTCTTCTTCTCTCTCTCTCCCTTTCCCCATCCCAGTCTCTCTCCCTCTCCCCCTCCCACTCTCTGTTCCCATCCCTGTATCTCCCCCGACCTATCTTTACCTCCCCCTCTCACTCACCCTATCCTCCTCTCTCCGACATCTCCCACCCCTTCTCTCCCCCTCCCATCACTCCCCCTACCAACCCTTCTCTCTCCGCCTCCCTCCCTCCCTCTCTCTCCCTCTCCCTCTCTCTCCCAATACCTCCCCCTTTGTCTCTTCCTCCATTCCTCTCTCCTTCTCCCTCTCCCTCCCTCTCCTCCTCCCTTACCCTTCCCCCTCTCCCTCTCTATCTACCTTTCCCTTTCCCACTCTTTTCCCCTCTTCCTATCCCTCTTCTGATCTCTCTCCCTCTCCCCCTCTCTCTCGCTCTCTCCCTCTCCCCCTCCCCCTCTTTGTTTCCCTCTGCCTCTCTCCAGCCACCTATCTATACCTCCCCCTCTCCCTCACCCTGTCATCCTCTCCTTCCTATCTCCCACGCCTTCTCTCCCCCTCCCATTGCTCCCCCTACCACCCCTTATGTCTCTGCATCCCTCCCTCTCTCTCTACCTCCCTTCCTCTCTCTCTCTGCCTCTCTTCCTCTCTCCTTCTCCCTCTCCCTCCCTCTCTTCGCACCTTGCTCCTCTACCTCTCCCTCTCCAACTCTATCTCCCTCTCCCACTCTCACTCTCTCTCTCCCTCTCCCCCTCCACCTCTTTGTTGCCCTCCAACTCTCTCCCTCAACATATACCTACCTCACTCTCTCTCTCACCTTATCCTCCTCTCTCCTTGAATCTCCCACCCCTTCTCTCCCACTCCCATCTCTCCCCCTACCACCCCTTCTCTCTCCACATCCCTACCTGTCTCTCCCCCACTCCCTCTCTTTATATCTCTCCCAATATCTCCCTATATCCCCCTCTCCCTTTTCCTCTCCCTCTACCTCTCCCTCTCTCTCCCCCCCTTACACGCATCTCTGTCTCTCTCTCCCTTCCCCCCTCTTTCTCTCCCCCTTCCCCTCTTCTTGATCCTATCCTCCTGTCTCTCTTGCCCTATTTCCCTTCCCTGCCACACCTTCTCTCTTCCCATCACTCTCTTCCCCCTATCCCCATCCCCCCCCCCTTTGTCTCTACCTCCATTCCTCTCTCCCTCTCTCTATCCCTCACTCTCCCACTCCCTTGTCCATCCAACTCTGCCTCCCTCTCTACCTCTCCCTCTCCCACTATCTTCCCCTCCCCCTATCCCCCTTCTGCTCTCTCTCCCTCTTCCCCTCTCACTCTCTCTCTCCCTCTCGCCCTCACCTCTTTGTTCCCCTCCCTTTCTCTCCCCCCACTTATCTCTGGCTCCCCCTCTCCTTCACCCTATCCTCCTCTAACCCACATCACCCACTCCTTCTCTTCCTACCATCACTCCCCTCCAACCCCTTCTCTCTCAGCTTACCCCTCTCCCTACCCCTCTCTACCCTCATCTATCTCTCTCTCCCCCTCTCCCACACTTTATCCTCCTCTCTCCCCCATATCCCACCCCTTCTCTCCCCCTCCCATCACTCCCACTACCACCACTTCTCTCTCTCTGTCCCTCCCTCTCTCTCTCCCTTTCCATATGTCTCCCCATCTCTCCCTTTTTGTCTCTCCCTCTGTTCCTCTCCCCTTCTTCCTCTCCCACCATCTCCTCCTCCCTTGCCCCTCCACCTGTCCCTCTCTCTCTTCCTCTCCCTCTCCCACTCTCTTCCCCTCCCCCTATCCCTCTTCTGTTTTCTCTCCATGCCCCCCTCCCACTCTCTCTCTCCCTCCCCCCCTCTCTCCCCCCACATATATCTACCTCCCCATCTCCCTAACCCTATCCTCCTCTCTCCAAAAATCTCCCACCCCTTCTCTCCCCCTCCCATCACTCCTCATACCATCCCTCCCTCTCTCTCTATCTCTCCCATTATCTAGCTATCTCCCCCGCCTCTCTATATCTCTGCCTTCACTCCCCCCTCTCTTTGTCTCTATCGCTTCTCCTCTCCTTGACAGTATCCTCCTCTCTCTCTCTCCCTGCCTCCCTTTCCTACCACCCGTTCTCTCTCGCCCTCCCTCCCCATCTCTCTCCACCTCTCTCCCCATACCTCCCCCTTTGTCTCTCCCTCCCTTCCTATCTCCCTCTTCCTCCTCCCCTCCTTTCCCCTCCCTGTCTCTCACCTAACTTCACTAACCTCCCCCTCTCCTCACATTCCTCCTCTCGCCCCCCCATCACCCACTCCTTCTTCTATTCCCCCTCATATCACTACCCTACAAACCCCTCACTCTCCCCCCCTCCCTCTTTCTCTCTCCCTCTCCCTCTCCCTCTCTCTCCCTCTCCCTCTCCCTCTCTCTCCCACTATCTCCCTATCTCCCCCTCCCAATCTCCCTTCCTCTCTCTCTCTCATGATCCTCCTCTCTCCACCATCTCTGTCTCCTCTTCTCCCTCTCCTACTCCCTCCCCCATCTCCCTTTCCTCCTCACACTCTCTCCCTGCGTCTCTTCCCTCCCAACCCTTTTATCTCCTCGTCCCTCCCCATCTCTGTCTCCCTCTCTCTCCCCATCACTTCCCCTTTGCCTCTCCCTCCCTTCATCTCTCCCTCTCCCTATCTCCCCCTCTCTTCCTCCCTTTCCCTTCCCCCTCTCCCTCTCTGTCTACCTCTCCCTCTCCCACTCTCTTCCCCTCCCGCTATCCCTCTTCCACTCTCTCTCCCTCTCCCCCTATCACTCTCTATTCCCCTCCCCCTATCTCCCCCCACCTATCTCTACCTCCCCCTCTCACTCAACCTATCCTCCTCTATCCCTAAATCTCCCACCCTTTCTCTCCCCCTCCCATCACTCCCCCTACCACCCCTTCTCTCCCTGCCTCCCTCCCTCTCTCGGTCTCCCTCTCCCTCTCTTCATATCTCTCCCACTATCTCCCTATCTCTCCCTCTCCCTCTGCCACCCTTCCCCTCTCTTTGTTTCACTCTCTCTCTCCCCCTCCCCTCCTCTCTCTCTCTGTTTCTACCCCTAATACCACACCCCCACTCTCTCTCTCTCTCTCTCTCTGTCTCACTCTCTCTCTCTCTCTCTCTATCCCCCTCCTACCACACGCCCACTCCCTCTCTCGCTCCCTCTCCCTCTCTCTCCCACACTCCTTACTCTCATTATCTCTCTCATTCTCACTATCACCATCATATCATCCAACAACCTAATTTAGGATGTCATTTAACAAACAGAAACATAATCATGGGTATCTTAATCATATCATCTAACATATATAATCCACATCATGTAGCAAACAAAAGGATCTTATCAATTGGAAATGAATAATCATGATATTACTTAAGAAACACAATCATTATATAACCTAAGAAATAATAAAACAAATACATACATAATTTTATACAAATTGATCTTGCAAAAAATATCTACACATTATCTAATTAGCAAAAACACAACCATCATATCACATAAACAAACAAAAAATGTTTTTAGTTAAAAAAAAAAGTTTTTCTAAGCCTCTTTTCACATTTAAATAAACAAACACATACATTTTGCATGTCTTATAAAAATAAAACAATTCTACTCAGAAATAAATTATTCTATATCATCCAATTTGCAAAAAAAAAATAATTTAATATAATTCAATATTGAATAAGTTAAATATTTACTTTACCCTAATGGAAATCTTCCCTAAAAATATAAGTGAAGTAAAACCTAGGATATTGAAAATCTTATGGAAGAAGCGGCATTGGATCCTTTTAAGAAAGCAGAGGATGATGATAGTGGGAAGAAACTACTTCGTAACCACTTGAAGAAGATAATCAAGATATGTGTAGCAGTCCAAAAAATTCATGCCAACTTTTACTTTCCCAAAAATCTAAATTGATCAAAATTTAAAAAAATACAAATATTTCATTAATTGTAAAATTTAGGAAAATATTTTTAATAAACAAAAAATTTAAATTACATGAATGCTAATATCTAATAAATCTAAAATCACAACCTAATTTAAATAACAATTTTCATTCTTCTACATATATAAATATAGATATTTCAATAATAAATTATAAAACTTAAACTAATAAACTTTATATATATAACTCACTAACATTGAATTAATAATTTGGCTAAGCTAAACTAAACTTCTTAGCTACATAATTTTCATACAAAAATTTAATACACATTACACTTTATGATATGGATATAATAAACAGAAACATATTCTAAAAGTAAAATTTCTTTTAAATAAATCATTAAATTACAATATTGACCAAATAAAATAAAAAAGAGCAATAATTATCTATGAAATTTATAAATTGAAGCCTGTTAATAATCAATTGCATTGATTCTATATGCATGCGACTTAACTTACATGCAATAAATAGATATAGTTTTAAAATCCTATTTATATTCCATTGAATTTTCAATGTTTTATATCGGGTTTTAATTTCATTTTCCAGCTGTTATCTCTAGCAAAGCAGTTTATAGATTTTCATCCACGTTCTATGTTTCCCAAGGATTGGATTGGAAATATGCCAAAATGCCCAGGACGGAAGGATTTTTTAAATTTCCCACTACAAGATTTCCACAAAAAAGACTCAAACACTAGATTTGACAAAAAAGACTCAAACACGAAGAAGCTTTCCCCAGATATTGTGGGAAAAGGAGCGAGTGAGGCTTTATGACAAAGAACATTGCAATAAGATTAATAGAGTTGATTATCAAAACTAAGGAAAAAAATCCAATGATAACATTAGATTATTAATAAGTAATTAATGCCATAAGAACGAAGAAAAAATCTAGAAGATGGAAAGAAAACAAAAAAAATTATGAGAAATTAATGGAATTGCTAAATAACAATTAAGATTAAAGGATTAGTGACCAAGAACAAATTTAGAAAATAGAAAGAAAACAAAAAAATTAAGAGGAATTAATGGGATTGTTGAATAACAATTAAGATTAAAAGACAAGTAGATAAGAGAAAAATTAAGAGGAATTAATGGGATTGTTGAATAACAATTAAGATTAAAAGACAAGTAGCTAAGAGATTAATGAAATAGGGAGCAATAACAATAGAGCATAAATATTTTAAAAAATTAGGCCACATAAGTAGTGAGGAGGAATTAAAAACATTGGGTCACAAAGTTAGTGAAGGAAGAATTGTAATAGAAACAAAAGACATGAAAAATGGAAATTCTACTCTAAACCAAAATGGGAGAATAAATGATGAATATAAAATAAATAAAAGAAACATACCTTTCAATCATGGTTGTAACCAATATCATTGTTAACGCTCTGCCGTGTATACCTCCATCCATCCCTGAGTCGACTTTCATTCATTTACTCGCTGATCTTCTTGGTTGACTTCAGATTTAAATAACATCCATTCTAACAAAATAGAAGGACAAACCCACAGGTATATGAATGAAGAAATCAATACAAAAGAAGCAATCAAATGCAAAAGACAATGAAAGAATCCATCAATGGAAAAGACAATGAAAAGAAAGAGAGATAGAGGATATAAGTGTGTATTTCATGTGCCTTTGCTACCGACATCGACTCCATGCATCCCTAGGTCAACTTTCATTCATTCGCTGATCTTCTTGGTCGAATTCAGATTTAAATAACATCCGTTCTGACAAACCCACACGCATAGACTCGCAGACACGAAGCACTTCCACTTCAAATACAATCAAATATCCTACACAAGACGACGAGGCATTTTACTGCAAATGCAAATGATGAAACATCTATGCTCTTCTCCATGAAATGTTACACTGTACAGATACAAAGACACAATTTACACAGAAATAGAGGAAACAACAGAGAGTTAAAGGAGCGGATCCTAGAGATTTAAAGGGGCGGATCCCACGCCATCCTTCATGTATTTCAAAAAAGCTGTGATCCGTTCACGGAGCGGATCCCAGGCCATCCCTCTTGTATTTCAATGCTACACTGCATAGATATGCACAATTTAGACAGAAACAGAGGAACCAGTAGAGAGTTAAAAGAGCGGATCCCAAAGAGTTAAAGCGGCGGATCCTAGGCCATCGTTCATGTATTTCAAAAATGGTGTGATCTGTTGACGGAGCGGATCCCAGGCCATCCCTCTTGTATTTCAAAAAAGATGTGATCCGTTAAAGGAGCGGATCCCAGGCCATCCATCGTGTGTTTCAAAAAAGATGTGATCCGTTTAAGGAGGAGCAGATCCCAGGCCATCCATCTTGTATATCAAAAAAGATGTGATCCGTTTAAGGAGCGGATAAACGTCTAAACAGAAAACCCTGAGATGCATTTCTTGAACATCTTGAAATTCTATCCACGTAGGGAAAAATTGGAAACCAAGTCATGTATCCACGTCGCCGCAAAATTGCAATTTTCAGCTTTCAAATTGAATTTGAATTTATGACGGAAATTTTGATAGTCAATAACGTAATCATGGCGCAGGCCCTTTGTGGTCTTCTGCTTTTGTTGTCCACGCATTCAATATAATAGACCGTATTTATTTTTTTACTTTCAATAACAACTTCATCTATTTCCATGTCATCCCTCGTGTATTTCAAAAAGTTGTCATCCTTCAAGAAGCCGATCATCGTATATAACGAAAAAGCATGGGATGCTTTTCCTTGAAATTCTCGTGCAAAGCTGTTGGGTAAAACATTGACATTCTTTTCAAAAGAGCGGATCAATGTATATAGCGAAAAATTGTGAGATGCTTTTCTTGAAATTCTCGTGCAAAGCAGTTAGGTAAAACATTGAGATTCTTTTCAAAAAATTATCTTCACATTCATTGTAAATTTGGAATCTGCTTGAATTTCTTTGATATTTTATAAATGGTAAATGGTAAATAGTACTTATTTTATGAAATAATCTTGGCACAGGCTTTTTCTGGTCCTATGTTTTTGGAATGTGGTTCAATTTCAATTTGAATTTAAGGTGGAAATTTTGATATTTTGTAAATACAGTATTTAGCTAAGAATTTTGAGGAGAGTGAACTTGGAATGTGTGAGGTCTAAGCGGAGATCCTTTTTCTCCACTGATTCACAACCACTATCAGTTAACTAATGAGGAATATGAGGGACCTATATTACATCGTGATAGGATATCTTTCATCTTCAAGGATGCTCAACTACTATTAGTTCACTAATAAGGGACCTCAGGGACCTAGCTTACATAGTGACAGACTACACATGTGATTCACTAGTGCGAGAAAAAAATAATAGTGTATTCATATTCTAGGAGGCCTGTACAATTGCACGGAATCCTATCTTTCATCTTCAAGGATGGGCAACTACTATTAGTTCACTAATAAGGGACCTCAGGGACCTAGCTTACATAGTGACAGGCTACACATGTGATTCACTAGTGCCAGAAAAAAATAATAGTGTATTCATATTCTAGGAGGCCTGTACAATTGCACAGAATTTGAGTGAACCTGTTGCTTCAATATAACTTCAATATAATATGAAGTCCGCAAAATTGCAAATGATTTCAGTAGAAATCTTTCACGAGTTTAATATTAAGTGGGATCTACAAGAAACAAAAACTAGTAAGCCTGCGAAGTTGTGCATAATTGAGTGGAAAATAGTTATTTCAATATAATATCAAGTAGCATTTACAATACATAATAACGAGTAATTTGTGTTCATATTCTCTAGCTGCAACTATATAGGGCCAATAACTATATTAATTTGTTTTTCTGACTTATAATGTGTATGATTCAATTCTATTGGAAATTGAAACAACTATGCGTTATGCTATCCAAAGTATAACACAATCTAGTTAAATTGTAATATGTGAAAGTTTGTAGAAACATTTAAAAGTAATTTTTTCTCTTTCAAATTTGATGAGATATCCAATGTACTTAATTAAGAAAAAATTAGAGGTATGTTGTTGGACAACAAACAAGCATATTGACTAGATCATGAACTAAGATCGTGTAAGACATTTTATGATTAATGTAAGAATGTTTAGTTTTTTCTCATGGAAAAAAAAATAAAAAATAAAAAGTTTCATATAGTTTCAAGAATTATGTTTGAATTTTTTTAGTACTAGAGAATTTAAAATGATGTTGTTTATTAATTAGGTGAACAATGTATTACTATAATACAACCTCTAATAATTATAACATGTGTCACGATACATTCAGATAAGCTAACATTATATGAAACACATTTATTAATGTAGTTATGTTACTTAACTAATATAAGCTAAAATTTGTAAGTATTGATAAGAGTAAACCATTAATATTATTACTCATAGTAAGAATTAATGGTAGTTATCATCATCAAAAAATGAGATAGCAAAAAAAAATATTGTAATTAAATTATGTTAGGA
>APFE031392962.1:0-10665 GCA_000404065.3 Pinus taeda | reverse complement strand
CCACAAATTCTTAACACCTAAAAATATAAACTATTAATTTATTAATAAATTAATGATGTGAAATAAAATCCCATGAGGTAGCAAAATAATTTTAGTAGTTTTTTTATTCATTTATTTTATGTTTTATATATTTACACAGTAAGGCGTTTCCCTTTGAAATAAACCCCCCAAAATGCCTTTCTGTCTTAATAGTAGCCGTCGGATCTATTGTTAGACGATGAACAGAAATCAGTCGTCTAATTTAAGGTTTTTTTAAGGTTGGAATATTAAACGTCTCTGATCTTCCTTGCCTAATGGGGGTTCCCGTTTCCAGTTAGCTGGTTGTTTAGGGTGGAAGAAAATTCTTCCACTGCATACTGTTTTATTCGCGTACTATTTTATTTGTTGGCTGATATAGCCATGCATGACTATTCAGGTTTCTCTTGAGGTTCGAGAACCTCGCCTGCAAGATTAATATTGTATAACCCTGTGTTGTTATCTCTCTAAGAACTGATCTTCTCGGTGGTTAACATTATACTTTAATAGTTCATGTTTTGGACTTATTTTGAGGATTCGGCCCTGCTATGACTAATTTAATTTAGTCTTCTCAGTCTTTTCATAGTTATTTCAGAGATACCATGAATACTGTGTTATTAATTCTGTGAAGGTATATTTTTTAAGACTTTTTCCTCTTGATATTTGAAATGATAGAAAAATATGTATTTTGTTAAGCTGTAATTTACTGATTATTTGTTGTGGGTTTCAACCCTCGCCGAGGGTTTATTGAAATGTTTTCCGCAAGGCTTTTCGTGCTTATTTTCAGTGTAAAATGTATGATAGTTACTATTGTTCGCATTAATTCCAATAGCGTTGTATGCACAATTTGATTAATATATTCTTTAAAGCTGAATAGATTGTTGTTATTTCTCCAAAGTTTACAATCCAAGTTTCTTTCAACTGATGTAGTTAAGGGTTTGTTTGACAACCCAACTGATGTGTTTAAGGGTTTGTTTGACAACCTAGGTTTGAGGGTTGTTCACATGTTGCTTCTTATTTTTTGTTTGTGCTTCTCCCCTCTTAAGAGGCATCATGAGCAGGTCAGGGCAACCCCCGGATCTCAAGAAGTAAGTATATAATTCACCCCCAGTTCAATTAAACTAAACTTGTGTTTGGATTTGTTCTTGTTGCTTCAGTACATGCACTGGATGGTTTATGTGAGTAGGCGTTTTGCATGGGTAGTTTACTTTTCAGTGGGATAAGGTTAAGAAATTAAGGTTTAGGGTTTTAGGATCAGTTTTGGGCTTAAACATCATTTCAAGGTTTAGGATCAGTTCAGGGTTTAAACATCATTTCAGGGTTGAGGATCTATTGAGGGTTTGAATATGAGTTGGGTCTTCAAGATTTAGGGTAGAAGTCTCAGCTTTATGCCGAGGTTTGGATTTCTTGAAGTTAAAAGGTTATTGTTGTTTTGTTTGGTGTTCAGGTAAAATGTGAGACCCCAATTTCAGGGTGTCTGTTCTTCAGGCTCCTAGAATTTCGCACAGTCAGTGTAGAAATTGAGGTGCTTTTAAATTTTCAGCAGACTCTAATTGTTTTATAGCATTTTAGCACTACATAAAATAAACAGTGCAACCCTGGTCTTTTGCATCTTTTGTGTTGGGGAATCTCACGATGGTATACGGCCTTAGTATGGAGTATTTACCTTATTTTATAAATATTAACATATGTAAATGTTCAAGAAAATGATAAAGACATAAAGAAATAGCTCTTCTCATAGACATAAAGAAAATGACAGGTCACGATACGCATTGGTCTTAGTTGAGTATCTGCATTTTTTAAAGTGCAACGATGTTGAAACAAAACTGCAGTTACTATAGTCAATATATATCAAAAAACTCTAGAGTATTGAATATTAATAGATCAGATATGTTACTACTGTAGACAACTGCAAGAAAGTGTGAAACGCCCACAAGAGACATTTATAATGATGCAACTATTTTTATGTTAACTTGGAAGTTGATACCAATACCTATTCCCCGAACTACTGGTAGCTTATCAAATATATTGCATGCAACAGGTCATTTTCTTTAAGGCTGTCCTTTCATGTTGTATGATTTGTCAGTTGTCTTGTTCTCGTTGTTTCGTGCCCACCAAACCCATTTGATTACAGTAGGGATCTACTCTTTAAGTACTTTACAGTGATTTCCTCATCGGTCCTTTCCAGTTAGGAGTGTGGTGGAAACTGAAGCCTAACTCTGGGCATTGATTGTATTAACTTTCCTGCCTCTAGTTTGTTGACAATTATTTTTTCTCATTGTTTGAGTACAAGATGTTGCTTCACAAGTTCTTGAGATATTGCTTGAGAAATTAATTCTCTTTATAGCATAGTGTGCCTTTAGTTCCTCCTAAAAAATATATCTTCCTCCAATGTGTTAAGCTAACACTAGTAAAAGCAGAATAGAACTCTCATTCTCTCCTAATAGCTTGTGCATGTTACACTGCACAAACTTGCTTACATACTTCATGTTAACAACATTACTCAATCTTTGCAAACTAACGATCTCATCTTCTATTGAAATAAACCAGATTGGATAGAGAAACTAGATGATGATAACGAAATCTAACTGCCATGCTCAGCAATATTTCAGTGATTTCCCAATCCTTATAAACTTGGAGTGCAATAAATAGTTATTTTCCTAGTCAAGATTAAGATATTTTCAATGCCATTAAGATTAAAACCATTTCCAAAGCCTTAATCTTTAGGATTGGTGCCTTTTGAATCTTCCTTGATGCTATTCAAATGTCTTAGGGATTCAGATCTAATGAATGTAGGTGCTTGCTAAATTATCCCTTGTCCCTCAGCTAGATGAAAAATTTGACTTATGACATATTCAGAAGATATGATTTAAGCATATATAATTTCTTTGCCTTGAGAAAGTATATGATGTTACTGCAGAATATTTATGATTTCGCCATTTTTGGGTAACTATTGCATAGTTTAGAAAACATTGGCTTTGCAATTTATCTTCCTGTTCCATTCTGACTTGATTGATACATGTGGGAATCCCAATAAGCAAATTGTGTTGTTTGATAAACATCTGTGTTAGTGTTTATTAATTTGTAGATAGTTACCTACCATATATTTTATCCCTTTTGCTTCATTTCCTTTTGCTTGGTTATGGCTGTGATGATGTTTCCTTTTCTGTTTTACTCGTAGATTGATTTTTCAATGATACTTTAATTTCTTTTGCATGATAAGAAGTCTGACATCTAATTCCATTGTTTTTTAGTTGCAAGGAAAGGCATTTTGATCTCTTTAAATTTATGAATTCAATGGCTTGTATATTTTGCCATGATATCTGTACATGACAAATTTGCTTGCCTAAACACAATAGAGGTAGAGAATAAGAGTAGGCAATTATTTTTTAGTTACTGTTTAACTTTTCCAATATATTGAAAATTAATTTCTGAATTCAGTAAAGTTGAACGCCAACAGAGTGGTGGTTGGTACTCTACGAGGATTTGACCAGTTCATGAATTTAGTCCTGGATGGTACTGTCGAAGTAAATGGCAATGAAAGAAATGAGATAGGCATGGTGGTAGGTTTTTCCTCTTTCTCACGTCGTTTTCAAATTTTTCAATGTCATATAAAATTAGTTAAATTCAATTTACTAGGAGATTCATTTTTTTTGTTTCTTATCTACAGGTCATCAGAGGGAACAATGTTGTGATGATTGAAGCTTTGGAACCAGTCAATAGGTCATAATAATTTATTTTGAAACCTTTTCATGTTTGGGAGATTCATGGGTACATAAATTTCGTAAGCAATGCACCATTTGTTAAATATTCTAGTAATGATTTTGCCTATCTATTTATGCAATGTTTTATTTTGAATGGAAGTTATGAGCAAAGTATGGAGAGTATTCTTCCCCCCTTTTTTTATGTTTTTTGGAGTTAGAAGATGGCTGAAATAGCTACATGGGAAGATGGCAGCAATGTAGACAACCGAATTTCACAATGTAGTTTATTTGCTTGATATAGTAACCACATCCTAACATGTTGCTTAATAGTAACATTGATTTTTATTGGTTGTGAATCCTTTTAGATGATTGGAACAATTTCCTTATATTAAGGCTTCATAAGTTTGTGTGTGAAATGTTCTCAACTAGCATTCTGATGATGTTATATAATGTAGGTCCTTCATTTCCATATGGGTTGGATTCATATCAGCCATGCTTTTGCTATAAGGGCCATGCCATGTTTTAGGAGTTAGAAGATGGCTGAAATAGTTGTTGGGAAGATGGCAGCAATGTAGACAACTGAATTTCACAATGTAGTTTATTTGCTTGATATAGTAACCACATCCTAACATGATGCTTAATAGTAACATCAATTCTTATTGGCTGTGAATGCTTTTAGATGGTTGGAACAATTTCCTTATATTAAGGCTTCATAAGTTTGTGTGTGCAATGTTCTCAGCTAGCGTTTTGATGATGTTATATAATGTAGGTCCTTTATTTCCATATGGGTTGGATTCATATCAGCCATGCTTTTGCTATAAGGGCCATGCCATGTTTTAGTGCATGATGATCACCTTTCTAGCTTTGAACTTAAATGTAGGATCTTTTCCTCCTTTTTTTTTAATAGAAAATCTATTTTAACCTTGGATTGGATCTATCAAGCATAGAGAGGTATCATTGATCAAAGACAATGTGCAAACCTCTCATTGCACCGAGAGGTGCTCTCTAGTCCAATATGGTAGTGATGTTGTAATGTTTAACCTTTTGACTTCCTAGAATGAAAAAGATGTTGTAATGTCCTGTCTAACATTTTTGGATTCCAACCCATGGTTTTTCCACATGGTATTGTTCTCTAATGTAGCCTATATGAAGGGTAATAATTAAACCAATCTAGATCCATCTCTTCACTCTAAAAGATGTTTGCACCTCAAGAGAGAGATTTGATCCCTCTTGGCGCTTGGTAGATCTGGAGCTAAAGATGGATATAGGCTAGTGGTATAAAAGAACGCCCAAGGGTTGAGATGGATCTATGTTAGTTTATTTATTTATTACATCGTACGGCATTCCCTCTGAAATGAACTTCCCTCTCTGCCCACTTGTCATTTTTCTGCATCGTTAGATAATATGTTAGACGATTGAAATAGGTTTAGTCGTTCGATCAGAGGATATGATTAGTTAGAAAAGAGAGTTATTATGCCCTAATCACCTTAACCACCTTACACACAAATTGTATCCCTCCCGAATGGTTTCCACTTCACGCAGTGGATTGCAGGCTATGGGGGCTCACCCACTACCTATGGGAACCATTATGGATCTCTCTATCACAGAACTCAGACTGCGATTCAGCTTGGTGTAGAACAATTCCCATCTGGATACAAACTCCCTCAATACAGTCTACCATAACTAATGGACCATTTGTGATTCTGAGGGTTACTGTGACTTCTAATGATTACGCCATTTTTTGTTTTTTGTACAATTACAAAAATGGATATGCATTGCTGGCAATTGGTATTTTCAAGAGCATGTACAAGGGAGAATTGTGTTTTTGGATTATGGGGTAGTTAGCATTGATATGATAATTTTAATGGTTCCTGATTTACATAAATGCCTAATGCCTAGAGCATTGGCTTGTGTTTTGGATTTGTTGTGCGGGTTAGGTTAATGTTACTACCATATTTTCAATGATTATTGCTTCGTTGTCATAAATGTTTTTCCAAAGGCAACCTTTTGACTAGGGTAAGAAAAAATGTTTTCCAGGTTATATGGATGTCTACCTGTGATGTTCTGAGCTATTTATCGTTATATAATGCTGAAGAATATACAACAACCTATTTTTCATTAAAAATGTGCCTGCTTAATTGTTAAAATCTGTTTTCCCCCTCCTTCTGTATGTTAAGGGTTTAAGGGTTAGTTGTTTTAGGTGGTTTCAATGTTTATGTAATGTTTGTAGGGTATGCAACCTATAATAAACGCAAAGAAAACAATATCGAGCCCTATTGCATCTATTACTATGGTGATGAGGCTATGAAATGTTAGTGGAACCTTAACAGGAATTGAAAGTTGCCTCCATGGACCATCTTTGTTTCTCCATTCTAAAATATTTCAAACAATAGTGAGTCCATTTGCCTCTTGTTGTTTTTTTGAGGTAAGATAAGATAAGATAATTATGCTGTAAGGCATTTCCCTTTGAAATGAATTGCCCCAGCTGCCGCTGTGTCCTATTGTTGACCATGGATTTGTGGTGTTAGACGATTGAATGAATTGTGATCGTTGATCCAACACTGATCCAAAACTGAACGGTTAATGAGGAAGCATGACGAACGCACCGCCAACGAGCCATTCGTTTCGCAGCTGACATGTGCTTGGCTCGCACTACCAACAAGGGCTCTACCTGGACTCGAACTCTGAACCTTTGCCTCATGCGCAAAAAAAAGACCATCACGATGATGAAGCAGAAGAAATCCTCCCTCATAACGCTGGCGAGAAAAATGAAATCGACATCTTTCCATCGAAAATGTTGTAACTTCTCAAGGAGGAGCGGGAGCCGCCGAGGCCTTGAAATGCGAAGTTAGAAGTCTTGAATTCCTGCAGCCATGGAAAAACAGGTATTCCAGCTCTATTCCTTCAAGGCTTTTTATGGTTTGTTTTATGTATTTTGAATTTTTTAGGTTTTCGCGGAAGAACGAGCGAGTTTCTGGAGTGGAGAAGATTTTGGTTTATTGAGCTCTTTCAAATTCATGCTGTTTTATGGTAGCTATTGTTTTTCTTACATTTGTTTGGCCCACAATATCCAGTTTTTATTAAGGAAACCCTTCTTTTTCATCTTGTCTCTCTTCCTATGAAAAACGTGGGATTGGGGCTTAAGCTATTTGCAGTGGTTTTGTTTTGTATGACTCTAGCCCTGATCAAGGTGACATACATTGCAATTACCAGTTATTTCGCATTGAACTGCTGCCTGCCCTATTTAGAAAGTGAGAAGGTTACATTGTTTGTAGACAACATTCTGCATAGTCCCTCGTTCTGACTATATGCAATAAGGCAAGGATCCAGGGCTTTAGTCGTTGGGGCATTCACTCTCTGCTGAGATTCACTTGAAATAGGGCTAATGTAGGGATTTGTTTCATTGACAAAGTTTTGTATGGTGTTTGTTTTTGTGTGGAATGGTTCAATGCATTGATTAATGGCCCAAATTTGATAAGTGTTTACTGGTTAGACCCTCAGTAATCTGGGGTGTAGAATGGCCAAAAGCTATTTTTGGTCCCTTGTTAGTTAGGCTTGTAGGATTCGCGTTAGGCAATTTGGTCCTTATTTGGAACCTTTTGGAAATAACATAAATTAGTAGACAAAGTTTCCATGATGCCAACTTTATTAGGATCTTGTTAATAATAAAAACAAGATATTCCAATGTGTTGGTGCCTTGAGCTGGTCTTTTTTCTCCAGTTGTCTTACGAATGGCTAGCTCAGGATTTGCCCAAGACTTTTAATTTTTTTAAACAATGGGGATTTGAGTTTAGACTTTAGTGCTTTTATCAAATGGGGTTCTTGATTTTGTCATGGTTCTTTTGCGTGTTTGGAGTTGCAAGCTCATGTTAAAGCTATTAATCTCAATGCAGGGTATGGGTATATATGTAATATTGGGATAGGCTCTCCGATCATCCATTCTATTATTCTATTGCTATGCTCAAGTATTGGTAGATGGGTTTATTTATAAAAAAGAAGTTAACCATAACAAGCCCTTTTAATAGAAGCCAAACGCCTTTTTCCAATATTCTATGCCACTCTGAAGCTTGTATTTGTGGGTGAATAGTGAAAACGTTGTTGTTAGTATTGTCATTGTTATCAACTAATGGGACATCTCTGATACAAATTCTTTGTATTGTTTTCATAGATTGAGAGAGCTTTTCTAAAGCAACCAAAAGTCTTTCTCAGGTAATCATATTGCAGTATTATTTGATTTTATTTCATGTTTAGAATCTTTTGATTTGCTTCTTTTTTAATCCTTAATTTATATTGTTGCAGTTCTAAGAAGTCTGGGAAGGGGAAACGTCCTGGAAAAGGTGGCAACAGGTTTTGGAAGAATGTGGGTCTTGGCTTCAAGACCCCCAAAGAAGCTATTCAAGATATGGTGATTAAATTCTGGGCAGATTTGATTATTGCGATATATTTTGTTTGTATATATTATTGTGCATTTAATTGTTGTTTCTATTAAATTATCCATTTGAATGCCAAAATGCTTCCTTGTAGCAAGGTTGCACGAGTAAGAAGACACACCAGGTATAGAAATGGTGTAGTTGTTATGAATTCCCAAAATATTGTTTGTTAGTATGGGGGATCCTGGTGCCATTTGAAATGTCTTTGTGCTTGCCAATTTAAATGTAACTTACTTGATCCATGCGTATTGAACTCTGGAGAAAATTCTAACACTGCCTTTTAGTTGTTTCCCATAAATACATTTGAGGTTGAAATACATTTTAAGTCTTCATATTTAAGACTGAAAATTGACTCCATCATGATAAAAACACAATTAAACCTGTAAACAAGAACCCTTTATAATTTAGTATAGACTGGAACAGACTTCTCATGCCCAATACGTGCATCAATCACTTACCAGGCTCACTCTATGCTGTAGATCTTCAACTATCAATCCATATGAATTAATTGAATGCAGAATCACATTTCATTCTTATTGTTTACTAGAATATACAACGTCTGTGAAGTCAGGGAAGTAGCTGTTGTGATTCAAAAATAGCTATATGATGAATCATCCAAATTGATACAATAAAAAGCCTTTTTGTAGGATGTTTTGAATTCTTTGAACACACGTTCTGCAGGTCTCTGTCGCTGAAGAGCCCCTGTTTAGTAAGAACGTTAGTGGTAAAAGTAGCATGCTAGGTATGGAAGTGCTTTTTGAGTACCAAATTATAATAGCATAAGTAATGATGCAACAGTCTTGTCTAAATCTTTTACAATATATCTTGTGTTCTAAGACACCTTTTGAGCATTTTTAAAGAAGATAGGAACTCTCTTCATCATAGGTTTGCCAACAAAACCACTTGCAACAGTTTTATCTCTTGTGTTTACAATATATCTTGTGCTTAAGACACCTTTTGAGCATTTTCAAAGAAAGTAGGAACTCCCTCCATCATAGGTTTGCCAACAGAACCAACTTCTACTATCTGGTCAATCAATGCCAAGGCAGTTAATTAAATTCACTACCAGCAGGGAACTTAGCAAGAAATCATCAACTGCAAAGATAACCCCATGCTTGCCCTGTATCAGCTATGGCCAACAAACAATCATTCCAAATGCAGGAAAATCATCTGCGGGGTTACTGTCATAAAAATAATATGGACTTGGTTTTCACTTTTAATTATTTCTTTACAGAGAAAGATGGTATTCTTTACAAACTCGATTTTCGCTTTTAATTATTTCCTTACAGAGAAAGATGGTATTCTTTATAGAGTCCGTTTTACATATCCAATCTTACCTGAAAGATTCAAAGCTTTGGAACTAATTTCAAGAAGCTATGATACTCGGTGCTGAGAGGCAGTTGAATGATCATTGCCCTACTATTTTTATTTTTAATGTTATCTATATGTACTGATTAATTTTTTTCTTTTTCCTTCATCATTAACATATGATAATAAAAGCAAAATTAAGAATCTTAAGAATAATCAAGATGTCATTCTTATGATTAGTTTTCAATTTTTCTTGATTCTGATAAATGAACTAGAAGTTGTGCAATCATCTTGGTTTTATTTATTTATTTATTATTTTATTTTTATCTATAATTTTTATTTTGGTCTTTCGGTTTCCACTGATTCATGCAAATATTTTCTGATTGGTGCATATTATTTTATATTGGTGCAGTCTTTCTCAACTAGTTTGTCAATACACGTATTTGTTATATGTTTTTGGGTCTTTCTCCACTGGATTGTGTGAACTAGGTTTTCTTGGTTTTTATGTAGGGACCTACATCGACAAGAAGTGCCCATTCACTATTACTGTTTCAATAAGAGGTCGTATGTTAGTTGGAACATGTTACAGTGCTAAAATGACACGGACAATTATTGTCCGTAGGGACTATCTCCATTTTGTCAAGAAATATCAGAGGTAGCTAGAGAACATTATAGTGAATTGCAATTATATTTCTATACAGTTCCATTTAAGTAGTAATTTTTGAATGTTTGCATACTTAACGGATATGAAAAGAGACATTTGAACATACTAGCCCATATTTCACCCTCATTCCATGTCAAAGAAGGGGATCATGTTATCATTGGGCAATGCAGGTAAATTTATTTATGGAAATATCCACTAAAACCTGTGACTCTTTTTTGTGTTTTTATTGGTTGTTAACATTTTATATGATTTTCTTGTATCAGGCCCTTGTCCAAGACTGTAAGGTTTAATTTTTTGAAGGTGATTCCTGCGGGTTCTAGGAGTGGTTCTGCAAAGAAAGCCTTCACTGCAATATGAATCCGTTTTTTTTCTTCTTACATTAAGTTTGATAGAGTGGGCTTTGACAGAGTCGAGGGTTACTTACTATTTTATCATTCGGTCAAAATTAATTTTGTTAGTTTAATCCTTCTTTTGGTCACTGTGTTGAATTTTGAAAAAGATGTACGGCGCATGTTTACTCTTTGGTAGTTGAAAGTCCACCGTT